>BJBW01004399.1:0-39190 GCA_004320125.1 Scolopax mira
GCTTTCCAGCCACTCTGCCCCAAGCCTGTAGCATTGCCCGGGGTTGTTGTGACCAAAATGCAGGACCCAGCACTTGGTCTTATTAAACCTCATCCTATTGGCCTTGGCCCATTGGTCCAGCCTGTCCAGATCCCTCTGTAAAGCCTTCCTCAAGCAGATCAACACTCCCACCTAGTTTGGTGTCATCTGCAAACTTACTGAGGATGCACTCAATCCCCTCATCCAGATCATCAATAAAGATATTGGCCCCAAAACTGAGCCCTGAGGGACACTGCTGGTGACCAGCCGCCAACCAGATTTTACTCCATTAATCACAAATCTCTGGGCATGGCCATCCAGCCAGTTTTTTATCCAGCAGATGGTACACTTGTCTATGCCATGATTCTCCAGTTTCTCTAGGTGGTCACATTGGCCACCCTCCAGTCATCTGGCACCTCTCCTGTTGACCGGGATTATTGATAGATAATGGAGAGAGGCTTGGTGAGCTCTCCTGCCGCTTCCTGAGAACCTTTGGGTGAATCCCATCCAGCCCCATAGATTTATGAGTGTCCAGGTGCATAAGCAAATAATTTCCTTATGGTTTATTTTCAGTCCAGTTTATGGCTTACAATAAAGTCTACAGAATGCCTGATATTACTTTGCTTCTGTCACCCCTAAGTCTGGCTGCATGCTCACTCCCAGGTCTTCTTAACAACGTTTTGGTCCTTACTCCTGCTAGTGGCTTGGAAGATCTTGTGTTGCCCCTCCATCTCCTCTGGGAAAGTTTGCCTCTCAGAATGAGTTCAGACTGCCATGGTCTGTTAAGAAGAATGGGCTGCTTTGATGATTTGATTAACTGGACTATCTAGGAAATCTTGGCATTTAGTAAAATATCAAGAAGAGCAATTGGATGCAAAGGAAGCTTATAAAGCATATTTAAGCATTATTTTTTGTACTTGAAAATGGTCATTATGAAACACAGAATCATAGAATCATAGAATGGTTTGGGTTGGAAGGGACCTTAGAGATCACCTAGTTCAGCTAAAATGCTCTAAGACCACTGCTTATAAAAATACAGTGATTTTGCTTATTTGTTAGTAAGTAATTTGTAGAGTGAATTTGAGAAAGTATTTTCAGTTACTTTAGACCCAGGCAACACATCATTGGGAGCCTACATACATATCTTGTTTCATAATAGCATACTCTGCAATTCTGGGCTATGCTTTTCCTGTAGTCCTAAAGTTAATGATAATTTTGTGGAGGTGAGCTCAGTGTGTCCAGCTACAAGCATTAGGAAGAAAGAATTAATCTCAAATTGCTCACATCTACTATCTCTTTCTGGAAACCTAATTCTGAAAACCTCCTTCAACACAAAAACTGAATTTCCTCTTTAGAAAGCATAGCAAAAGAAAAAAAAAAGTCTATGAGGCAGAGGAAAATCTCTTTCTTTGCTGTGTCAAATGATACTAGCTTGTGAATAACTATTATTTCATACAAATTTTTGTCAGAATGTAAAAAAGGAAAGTGGTATCATTATAAGCAAAACCTGTGATAAATAATTGAATCTTACTGAGATATTCATTTTAATAACATTTGTTCTGACTGCCCATGAAAAGCATAATGACTTCCAATGAGCAAAGTCCTTTAAAACTTTCTTCAAGACTTGGTGTATAATTCAAACAGAATAAGTCTAGAATATTCTTTGATATTTGAAACTCATATAGCTAATTGTATCAGAAGTCTGCTTGAAGTCAAAATTAGCTCTAAGATGGCTTAGAGAACAAAAGTGGATAAAGCCTTTCCGTCTTCAAATTTTGTTATAAAACCAAACATTCCCTGCAAATTTAAAAATAATGGGAGAAAACAGCATTTAGTCCTATTAGGAAACAGTGTAGTTAATATAAAAATATGTGCTAAAATCTCAACTACTATATCATAATGTTAAAAGGGAGCACTGTTTTCCTTTTATCTAAGGAAAATTATAATTTCACATTTTTTGGCAGTAAGGAAGTCATTCACATAATCAATACAATACATATACAGAACTGTTAACTTCACTTCTCCAAATAATTTTTGTTTATTATAAGCAAACCAAAAAATACAAACTTATTTAAGAGACATGATTATTATTATTATAGTATCATCAGGTGTTATCATTTATTGCATTAATTTTATTAAGACATGCCTAGAAGAGAGTAATAAATTACGAGCAGCTTTTTAACCTTGCCAGAAAGCCTAAAGAACTAATGCTAAGATCCAAATATATAGAACTATGCAATCATAAAGTGTTTCATTTATCATTGTTATTAACAGGAAAAATGTCAGTTCATTTACCTAACAGTGTTGAATTAATTAATTATCTAATATGAATATTTGTCACTGAAAGATGTGTATCTGAGGGAACAAATTGTTTATTGTTACCTGGGCTTATAGGTATATATTAGATTAATTGTAGATAGTCAAACTTGACGAGTCATGAAGAAAGGATATTTCAAGTAGTAGTCATTTGAACATCTGATATACTGATGAAAAACAATATATCATAATTTTTGATTTTTCAATATCTACTTTGCTGAGTGTGATTCTACTCTGGTAAACAAGGCACATATAAGCCTCATTTTTTCTGCTGTAAGATCCTGGTTTAATTAATTTTTTTTGTTGGTTCTCTTCAGGAAGATTATTACATTTCTCTGTCAACTGTTATTTTTTGAAAATACAATTAGACCTAAACCTTTCTGAGAGCATTTTATCAAATTTGATAGCTTAAATGAGAGACATTGTCCTTTGCAAATTCATATGTTTTCATTAGATTAAAAGGCCTCCCATTAGAAGTTGTCATTTAAATTTATATGAGATTTCTGGTGTGTAATTCCATGCTTCACAATATTTGATTTCTTCTGTAATATTATCTGAACACTGTTGCTTTTTTATTACATTTAGTGTTACATTTCCATCCTTTGGTATTCTTATGCTGAAGGAGATGATAATTAAAACTGAATAACTTTGATTTTTTTCATAGAAAAAGAATTTTTTATAGGCATCAGCAAAATAATCACTAATAGTTTCACTAAATCTTTAAATGCAGTTCTAATGAGATAAATTTTCTTAGTGAATTAGATGTTTGTTAGCATGATGAAATTTTTTTCTTTAACCCCTGCAAATCAGAGTAATGATGTACAGAATAATACTATTAACCCTAATTGAAATAACAGTAGCAAATACGATTTTCTTTTTTGGGCATTTTGATCAAAGACAACAAACAATTCAGATTTGAACCTGAATATATTAGCAGAAGTGTCTAGTGATCATAATGACATTCTTTGTTGAAGTTGGTTGGGAGGTTGACACATGATAATGACTTGCTACCCAGAGAAATCCAGCTTTTGGCTAGGCAACGCCAATCTTGAAACAGTGTCTGTATGCCTATTATATAGCAATTAAATGCCTGTGTTGTACACCTAACTAAATTTTCTCTTAAATTTATCCTTATGGTATAAATGTGGTGGTTCTACCTGCTTGTTCTGTAAACTTGAAGTGAGGGACTTTGGCATGGTCACCCCACCATGCTCTTGAGAGAGGTTAGGACTCTCTTTTGCAACAGATCGTTGAATTCTACCAAGTATTAAAATACAACTCACTGATATACTGAAATATGGCCTTATGTTTTGAGGGCAAATTTGTCAATCAGAAGTACCAAAATGGGTGCTCTTTAAAAATTCTCTGTATTTATTTCTGAAAAGCAGACTGATGTTTATAATAGGTAAGTACTGAGCCACAGACCCACAATTTCAATAGAATATCTTAATAATATCTTTCAATAGAATATCTTAAAAAATAAACTACACCCTTTCCATTCCTGCAAATCAGCAAGAATTTTCTGCCTAAAATGAAAAGACAAGAGATAATCTTAGAAAAAAATAGATAAGCAGGAATCAGATACATGAGCACGTTAGTTGCTTTGAGAAGCTAAAAATAGAGACAGGGCCTAACCCCCAAGAGTTGAACGTGGACAGACATCATATTCCAGAATACAGGAAGGCAGTGATTTCCCACTGGAAATCCCTCTGATATCACATTGTCAGCTATGAACTTTCTAGAATTAAGTACTTAGGGCCAGCTCTTTCTCCTGGGAGACAAGCAAAGACTTCCCTGACACCAATGGGTATCCAATACAACAGTCATTGGGACAGGGCTGAGCCTTATCTTCAAATCCAGTCTTCCTACAGCCCAGAAAAATCTGGGCTTCCTATAGCCCAGGGAAAAACCCAACCAACCACAAAACAGCAATCGAGGGGGATGAATAATTTCATTATTCCCTCTCCAAGCTATTTTAATAAAAAAAAAGGTATATTTAAAAGACCCAGCCAAAACGACCATACCCACCAAATACTCTGATTTCCTAGATAGCAGGTGAGAGTTTGAACCACCAAGACAAAAATCGATCACTTATTATCTCTTTTTATTTTTTTTCCCAAATGAATTGATTAGATTCAATAGATTATCAAACTGTTCCCCCAGGGGACTGATGAGAAGTATTCCTGAACATAGGAGAGACACAGAGCTCTGAGCTTCTCAGCAAGATCAGAGTTTGTTCAAATACATATGACAATTTATAGGTGTCCCTGTGACTGTGTATCGGAACAGTAGGCACCATCGGGATACGAGGCACTTGAATACAAGATAGAATATGTGGCTGGAATATAAGGCTCAACAAGTTCTAGGCACTCTGTTTAGATGCATTAAGTCATCAGACTCTTAAATTTCGTTAGGAACTTATCTCAGGGGGTTGTGATTTTCAAAAATGTCTAAGCAGAATAGAAACACGGGTTTAATTGGCTTTCACCAGTACTTGTGCTCTAAAGTAACTCTTTGAAAACCTTATCTGATCAAATCAGCCAACTATCTGGAAGGGGGATGACAGCCCCTACTGGTCCTAAAATGCTTGTGTACCTTCCAAATGGGAAGCACGCTCATTTTGTACTTGAGACACTCCTTTGTGCACCAGAATCAGTTTACAAATAGGCTTAAGGGATCCATCTCCCTTCAGGATTTGTTGAAGGTAGCTAATATACTGAGCGCCACTGAGATGATTCTATTTGGCAGATATCTTTTCCATGTCAAAAGAAAAAGGTATATCTTTTCAAGACAGTCTCGGAGCATTTTTTTTGTGTGCATGGCACTCAGTTTGTAGAGGTGTAAGTGATGGAACAAGCTGCAAGGTTTTGAAGAGGCATTAGCTATGTCTAAAAATCAAAGGCAATGTTAAAGAGGCAGGATGTAGTGAGAAGTGATAGCTGCTTACTGGGACAACCTGAGGACTTAAAATAACAGAATATGTCTGATAATGACTAACACAGTCATTACAGTCCTGTAGAGTAAAATCACTGCTAATACTGACAATTCAGCTGCAGGTAGGGCTGAAATTTTCTGAGTTTGTCATCTCTTCTCCATTCCAAGTGAAATGTTTACAATAACACTATTTCCTCTTCAAACCAACAGAAGGAAGTTCTTGTCTCAAGAGTCTTTTTCTTCTCTCATGATTGTAATACTTCAGGATTCTCTTCAGAGTATTTCTTTCTTTCCTTAAACAAATTTTTACTGTTGTGCTTGTAGAGCAGAATCAGTTGCCAGGAATTGAACTCTCTTACTGTCATGATTGTGAACAACAGCTGCACACAAATGGAGCTCTCCTGCATCTACTTGGCCATTGCTGCATGAGTGGAAGCAAGGATGAAAAGAACATGACATGAATTCTGTCTGCACTAACTAGGACCAACGTCCTGTCTGCTAACATGACATCTTAGGCAAATACTTGTGCCCTATAAAGCTGCAGTGCTCTTTTGTGCTTATGTAGCAGGTAGTTCTGGTCTATCTGAAAATTTATCTACAAAATGCTTTATTGTTTTGTTGTTTTCTTTAATTTTTATTTTTACTACTCATCCTTCCTAAGGAAATGCTTATTAATTACTATCTGTTACTATTAAAACACATTTACATTTTATATTTTATCTTATTAAATTACCTCTGTTTTATTCATTGCTTACAGTTAAGTGAACTGATTTAGACCTCTTTGGATTTGGAGCATGTTGTTTAATTTGCATGAAGCTTCCCAGGTTAAAAGTTATATAAAAATCAACAAAATTTTTCCTTTACATTAAAATTCCTTGGACTCTCTAGTTTCTCAGTTTTCCTTTTTCATTCATTTTCAGTGTCCCTCCAGCATTTCTGGATTTTTTTTCTAATATGTATTCTTTTTTTTGCAACATTTCCTCTTCAGAATTATTTTGTGTACTCCATGTCTCTTATCTTCCATTTCCTCATATTCATAACATTCCAGTTTATGAGGCAGGTCTGGTATTTCATTGTTCATCCCACCATAATGCTTAGTTGCTTTATTGCATCTGCTTTGATTTTTGGACCTCACAGGACTAGCAATAAGAGACAGTCGTATGTAAAGTGACCATAAAATGATAAAGAAATTAAAGTCATTTCAACATTTGAAACTGTAGAAAGTTAGAGGGCTTATTTTGTAGAATATAATCTTTTTGAAACACGGAGGACTGAATATTTACTGAAATCCAGTATTCAGGCCAATAATTACAGTATTTTGAGCTCTGGACAGTGTTCCATCAAATAGGAAAAACCAAATATTTTTATATACTTTGCAAATTCTATGTCACATATAAGAAGTGGTTTTCTGTTATCAGATTCCCTGAAACTTTCTGGTGCAAACAGGGACTAAAATAAAAAAGAATGTGGAGACAGATAAACAAGACAGATTTGTATCCTTGAGACTGAAGAGAAATGGAAACTTTTCTTGGTACTGTTTCATGTGTTGTCTAAACTATATTGGCAGAAATCAAGAGAAGACATTTAACAACAGTTACATGCAGTTTCTGATCTGTGTCTGTGTGACATTCTGCTCCTGGGCAAGCAAACAAGGCAGTCTTGCTGAGCTGACCAGATGACTGGAGGCATAGCATGGTAGCAATTGGAGAATAGCAATCTTAGAAGCTAGAAAATGTCCAGAAAATGCTGTTTCAGAAGCCAATAAGGTTTCTGAAAAACACACAGGAGAGTCTGGCATGACAAGTGATTACCGTGCTTGTCAAATAACCAAAGTGTTACCAAAGGGATTGAGATAGATTTAGAAGTGGGATTCAAATAGAGTTAGGCATTTAAACTCTGAAAATCTAATCTCATGTCCCCACAAGCAAGCAAAATACTCTTAAAAAGTTGCCTGTTGATCTAAACAATTCTGAATTGTGTAGTTCTGCAGGCTTCTGTATAAGAGCAAACCTCCTGTATTGTATGCACTTCAAGAGACTTTAACTTGATTTTAACAGGTTGTCTGTATCCAGATAGTGAAATATTTGCAGAATTAGGACTTTGCTCAGCAGAAGTAATGGGAGTGAATTCTGGACTGTCCAGGTGACTCGGAAGCACGGGCACAAGTGAGCCTCTAAGTCTCTTGACACTTCTGAAAATTTCTGCATTGCAAATGCATTTTCTGGGACTCAAGTATACTGATTTAGTTAGTTATTCTGAAGTACTAAAGCCTGTTTTCCGGTTTGCCTTTGACCTGATTGCAACACACCCCACTGTGGGCGGAGTAGAAAAGCAATCTGTTAGGGCTTGGGATAGAAGCACTCATACACACTCATTTTGTGTGCTCATCTTTTGATCTCTTCCTTAAAACCCTGCACGACTCATGAGTATGTGTTTATAGCTGAATAGCCCTGAAATGTTATGTCGTTGATGCAGATTGACCTCCATAAATAGCATGTCCTCTATACCAAGATCCATTTTCTCCACTCTTTACTGCTCCTTTGAGATGATTTTTAGTGTTGTTCCTAGCTCTGGGGATTTTTCTTGAGAGCCTGTTTGCAGAACACATACCACACATACCTTTCAAGGCTCTCTGACTCTTATTACCGATATTACTTTTAAAAATGATTTAGTGAAGGCTACAGATGTGCTAAATGGTTTGGCAAAAAATCATGGAATGCCTCTGAAGAGGGGCACCCACCTGCTGACTCGTGAGTCAGTGCTTCTTTGGTTTTACAGTGCTGAATGTAAAATAAATAGCAGATGATGAGAAATGTTGTACACTGCAATAAAACACAGAGAATGAACGGTTCATGACAGAAAAGTAAATCACTGCTGCACATTTTGTTACAAAATGTGCACTCTACTATTCTGTTTCTCAGAAGGGTTCAAGTGAAAATGCAAACACCTCCTTTTGCAAAGCATTTTAATTTCAGATCACTCTTCCAATCCTCCATTCTGTCTGTTCTCTCCCCCGGGAAGTAGCACCTTTTTTAAGTACTGAGTCACAAATGGCAAGTGCCTGACCTGAAGTATTTGGCTGCTATTAAGTTTCTTTAAAAACAAGAGAGAGAAGGAGAGAAAGATTAAATATCAGCATCATACACTGCTGTTTAGGAGGAAACTAGCTAAACAAAACACATTTGGCATAGACACAGTTCAGTGCCACAAACTGCACTAATGTGGTGAGGTAAAGAAGTAAAAATAAAGGAGTGTTGTTTCATCCTCTCCTGGACTGTGGTTGTGCCCAATAGCGGGTTTCTTAATGTTTCCATTACATCCCCCTATTTTTAGAAGTTAATAGCTTGGCTATAACAATTTGCTTCAGGCTGAAGCTTGGCGTACAAGGTCTCAGTCAGGGAGCACATTTAGTGAAATAGAAGATTACCCATTTTAGAGCCATATTTTTTGTTTCTGTCATACAATCTAAAAATATTCTCCATTTCAGAAATTACGTTTGGCATCTGATTTATCTATAATGCAATTCAATATCTTTTCTCACTGCATTTGACCAATGAAAAGCCCCATCAGAGAAAAAAATTGGAGGTTTTTTGGGTTATTTTTCTGTGTATGCATACGAGATTGGTGGCCACTGTATTCACCTTTTTCAGGGTTTAAAACAATCTGTAGCTCTTTGAAATTCAAGGGTATGTAAACAGAGTAGATTATATGACATCCATCTACTGTGTGAACTCTTTACTTTGGTGTAAGCCATTGTCAGAGAAAAGAAGTAGCACTAGATGAATTGTGAGTCTAATCTAATATTGCAGTTCTTATTTTTATCTGTTTCCTAGACCTTGATTGCTTAGGTACTTCTTCAATACCTACCTGAAAAGATAGACAAGGTGTTTTGTCTGAACAGAACACATAACTTCAACAGTGTGATACCTATTAGCCTTCTGTAAATTTCTTTTTCTATATTTGGAATTATACTAAACATAGCAGAATGGAGGCATGAGAGAAAGAGAGTTTTGGGTAAGAGAAAAACACCCTGAATCTTTTAGAGAACTTAAGACAGTATTGTAAAACTGATGCACTAATACTTATAGAAGTGGCATATGCATATTTTAATGATCTAAAATAGCATAAATAACATTAAACAATTTGTGTCTCTTTATAAGTTATTTCTGATTTTTAGAGGTACAACTGGTTTTGTTTATATTGTGTATAAGTGAAAACAAATTTGCCAAATTATATTATTGCTTTGCTATATAATATTTTAGTGGCTTTTCTGGACTGAAATGCTGCACTGAAACTATTTATTCCTTGTTTCACACATCTAAGTAAAATTAACTTGCATAAAGTTGACATTCTTTCATTTTTTCAAAGCATGGATGAAAGAGTAAAATACATAGTGAAAGAGAAAAGATGTCCTGTCCCTCAGTCTTGCAGTGGTGTCTGTGCAGCCCAGTGTTCTGGGCATCAACCTGCTCTTAAGTAGGGCTACGCCTTTGTGGAACAGTCTGTCCATTTGATTCAGCAGCATCATAATGCTACTTTTACTGTAGTGTCTGCACTGACTCTTGATATAAGCCAGCTAAAAAGATAGTATCAGGCAGTTGTTACAGACCAGAAATCACTCCGTACTTCAAAAATTATCTTACACTTTTCCCGTGCAATATAATGCGGTTTGTTATCATGGGCTTCTGTATAAAATCATTCCAGTTTGTGGGAGATTTCATTTCAGCATCTTTGTCTTTTTTCCCCACTATTTTCCATTTTAGCATGTGAATGACTCAGCAATAGGAACAACCTTTGCAGGAAGCTGAGTCACCTGCAGAGCACATTTTCTGTGACAGGTACAGCAGTATAATTCAGTGTATTTAGAAATTAACCAATTTGTAGTAATACCTTGTTGGGTAACTTCTTCACGTTCTCTCTCCCCGAACACAGCAGGGAATCTTGGCTTCCTCCACTCTCAGTTTTCTCCCAAACTGGAAGACCGTATTGCTCAGCTCTTGAAAGCAAATCCACTAGACATGTAAACATGTTACAAAGGTAGTACATTGTTCAGGTGCTTTAGATGTTCCTGACAGCTACTGAGAGCTATAATCATTGGTCCTTTGTTCAAAGGGGACTGGGGAGTCTCTATGCTTTTCTCACACACCATCACCTCTAGAGTAAGTACAGTATTGTTGGAAATTACTTCAAACAACAGTTATCTTCAGTTTCATCAGACAACAGCAAATTTGTATTTGAATTACAGACATCTTCTGACAAATATTGAGGAAATGAAGCAAAAAAAGTCTCAGTCAATCTGCAGAATGGGAATGCTTATTGAACACCTTTTGACAGACATGTAAATTTTTGTTCAAAAATTGCATGCATTGGACCAGTAAGTTTGGTTGTATTTTTGCTTTTCATGTTTCTGTCATCTACAGTACAAGTAGTGTAGAATGAACCTTGACAGAAAGGTTGTCGTTCATATTTAATTCCATGCCCAGACCACAACACTCACAAACTTTGTGACTGTCTCTGATATGCAAAGTAGATTTGATGAAGAACGGTAGACACTTGATATCCCTCCCTCCCTCCCTCCCTCCCTCCCACCCTCCCTCCCTTCTTTGCACCTGTCGCTGTCTTTCCTTTCTTTTGTTTCTGAATACCTCAACATCTGTCCCTTGAACTTGTAAGTTATTACATATCACACTCAGTTTAAAGTAACCTTCACTTTAAATTCCGTGGCTTTTGTTGGCTAACTCAGTATTTTAACAGCATTATTACAGTTTCCTTTGTGTGAATATTGTCAGTCAGCCACTTAGCACAGGTAAGTATATTGCAGTTCTACTTGCAGCTTAGTGGTGAATGTCACCTATTAGGCCTTTGCAAAATCCTCACAACTGATCAAAAATTCCACTGCATGGAAAAATTGTCTATTGTTAAGCACAGCTTTAATTAAAGCTATACTTTGTTTTCAATCCAATTTAGGAACAAATACAAAAAAAAAGAAAGATTTAAATTTTACAATGCCTGGCAATGTATCCAATTCTGAGCTGAACAAAGAAGCTTATATGCTGAAAATCTTGTAGGAATAGAACATGTAAGATAAATAAAAAGCTTCCAGTGCTTAATTCCAATCGTCTCCACAACAACTGGAGCTGCTGATAAGACACCTACTCAGAGTAATGATGCATAATGTGAAGAAGCAATAACCCAGACTGCATAAGTATGAAGGAATGACATTCTTTAAAGAAAAGTGTGGCAAATGTGAAGCTCTGTTAATGTTCTGAGTCATTTTCAAAGGTATTTTGTGAACACGGCAAATTGCCAAGGTATAGTTTTTTCCAAATGTGACAGAGAGAACAAGAAATGTAACTAATATAAGGGTATCAAACATTTGTCCATGTACCATCGCCTAAATATTTATGTACTGTCAGTTCATTATTAGTGGAGGTTCTAATAGGAATATAAATATTATAAAGTGTGTTTATGACAGATAAATCATAGGGGTGCTGAAGTAATTTGCAACAGTAAAGCTCATTTTGGATAATTACAGAGCCCCAGAAGATTGCATTTATGTATTACAAAAGAAGGGGATGTTCAGAAGAGAACTGTTTTGGGCTGCTGACATTCTGAGGAGCATAGAGGCTGATCCTGCCTGGGACTGACTTAGGAACATATGCAAATACTAATGAAGGATTTTGTGAATAGAAGGGAGGGAAAAGTCAGTGTGGTTTCAATTGCAAGGCTAACCTTATTCAGTCAAATTTCATGCAGATGAATTACTGTAACTATAGAAATAATGTAAGAAAAGATTAGTTAAGATTATGCTGGCAATAAAAATACTAATGTTTTATTACACACAGAGTTCTATTTTGCATTTTATGTGGAAGTAAATTAGACCACAATGTTGTTTATCCTTGTTTATGAAGGCTATTTTTATATACATATTAAAGCTTATTATTGCTCCTGCCTTCACTCCCCATCCCCACCCCCATCCCCTTTTTATCTATGCAAACTAAATACTTGACTCAGTACATCTTCTTTTGCATATCTTAAATATAGCTGCAGTTAAGAACAAAGCAACCATTCTCTCCTCCATCCCAAAAAGGGCTAAGCAACAGAGCAATAGACTTAGGAAGGTCATATTATAATAAGATTAAAATGTAGTTCTCTGAGCTAGTGCTTAGCAGCAAATAAATGTGCTTCAGCTCTTTTCCATGAATGTTGTATTGATAAAGTGAAACATGCATTTTTCCAGTCTATGACAAGGTAGACAATGTCTACCTGGTAGATAATTGTTCAAGTAAAACACTGTAAGAGAGAACAAAATTATTTTCTGAACTGCAATAAAAGAGCTTAAAATTAGAGTGAAATCTATCTTACACTTTTTTCTTCGTGGTAGTAAAAGCTATCAAAGCCTTTGTTGTTTATAGATCCTTTTTTTATTTTTGTGGTGCTCGGCTGGTTATTGGACCTTCACTGCCTTTGGACAACAATGTTACACCGAGACATTTGGGTATCATACCTTCTGGTCCTTTTTTGTTTTTCCCAAGCCATGGTAAGAACTGATTTTGGGAGGTTCTTTTGTACTTTTTTGTTTTTTTAATTATTATACTTGAGCAGCCTGTTTTAGTGGAGATGTCCATATCAGGCAATTACATGTCAGGGAGAGTGGAACTTGATGATCTCTAAGGTCCCTTCCAACTCTAACCATTCTATGATTCTATGATTATTTTATTTGTCATCATAAAGAAACGAATAAAGCATAATAAAGATTGGAATAGGCAGCTAATTCGTTTTATCAAGGTCACAGTTCCCTGAAGTAGGAGTTACATAGCTTATGGACTTCTCCACACTCACTGCTCTTTTACATATCTGCATAGCAGCTTCTGTCCTAACGCCCAGTGTGTTAGAACAAGGCAAGATAGCTGTCTTCCCACAATTAAAAGCCATTGTCCTGCCTAATTCAGCTCACTCAACTTCTCCCTACAAACCAGTCAGGCTCTCTCCTCATACAACTGAGAAGTTCACATGACATGACTTGCATCTGTGGCAGCACAATGTGTTAAAACTCCTGCCATGGGCTAGGCCTGGAGAGACAAATTCAAATAGAAGAACGGAAAACAGGAGTTGACTTTTTAAGCAGATACAAGAATATCAAAAGTACTTTCTATTTCTAGTACTGTGTCTTCTGTGTGATTCAAAGAATTAATTTAGATCCCATTTAGCCAGATGAAGTTGATTTTTTTTTCTCAGAATATAGAAGGTTTAATAGACTTTTCCATTGTTATTTTTATTATCAGTCTCTTTCTTTTCAACTGTCATCTCCTTTTCTGTATTCTTTCTTCACCCTCTGGTTTTCAGTGGACTTTGCCATCATCCCGGTTTCAAAAGTTAACCCTTTCATCCTTACCATTGTTTAGCTAACGTGATATTTTTTATACTAACCTTTTACCTACTAATCCTTATATACAGATATTTTTGTATGCTTAACTAAAGAACATTTATTAAAATATAATTAAAGTGAATGTGCAGAAAATCTGTTACAAAAAAGGAGCAGGAAGAAAGGCAGAAGGAAACTCAGCTTCTTCCCTTATACCACTTTCATTGTACTGAAAGCTGTTAAACGTTTAATCTTCTCAACTAGTAGTTCTATGCTTTTAAGAGGATTATATTATTAATACTTTAATTATTCATTATGCAGTATTTTTCCAATTGTTACAAAGGTTTTTGTCACTTGATTGCAAAAAAAAAATTAATTTAATGTTTTATTCTTTGTAATAGTCATGACTCATTCTGGTTTCTCCTCTACTTTCATGAAAAGTTGCTTCAAGAAGGATACAAGAAGATGCCCGTAGCAGAAGCAGATCGATCCCCTGCCAGTGCAGTGACTCAAGCCACTGGGAGACAAGCACAATCAAGCTGTACTCCAGAGACTATGGTTTGATTACTGTCACTACCAGTTGGATCATTAATCATAACAGTGGTAGTGACAGCGAGTTTCTTGACCTCATCATGAAAGGCAGGGAGGCCATCCACTGGAGCAATTCATCCTCGAGGCAAAAAAAAACTATTGGGAGGATGTCTTTTATTATCTAGTGTGTTCTCTTTTATCCACTAATTCTGCTTATAATCTTGGCAGAAACGTGAGGGTTTTAGGGAGGCAAGTTCTCGCATTTCTTCTGCTCATAGGGAAACATCTTTTGTTTCTGATCACTGAATTGCATGCTCATTTTCTCACCCTTATGCATCCTCAGTATGTAGCAGCTTGGCAGCGGAAGCCAGAAATGCAAGTAGCTGCAGCTGTATATAACAACAGTGCACGTGGCTGTCTTTCGTTACATGGAAGTTGGTTGCGTGGAAAATAACTATGGCCCTTCTTCTGAACAGCAAAGCATATATTCCTTACAGAATGGTTATTTTCTATTGGCTGAGGTATACTTGCAAACTGTTGCTGCCAAAAGATTTAACCCCAAAAACCCAGAGGGACTTCTTTTAAAAACTAAAGATTACGAGGTAGAAAATGTCGAGGGTTTCCAATTATTTTGCTGATGGATCTGACAACATTGCGACCCACTTTCCAGTGCATGAAACGTGGCAATTTTTTAGTCTGTAATATCTATGCCATTCTGCTATTTGTTATGTGCTTTTGCATTTCCTCATGTAAAATTTCCTCATTTTCCAAGTTATTTGAATACAACCAGTCAATCTCTGACAATTAAAGCCAATTTGATTCTCATTTTCCTTCAAGATTATTTGAAAAAACCATTACTTTTTTCAACAGAGAATCATAAAAGTGCATTTTTAGATCTTTTTTTCAGTACAAGAAAAGTCAAGCTGCATGGAATTTCTATTTGGATATTGGAAAAATTATTAGGAATGATAATATCTTTAATGAAAAGCTTCAAAGGTGATCAAATATAGTAACATAGGACTGGCAAGACATATGAAAAATTTTCAAAGTATCTATGCAAATAAATACTCACATGGGAGGATAATTATCATGGGTGTGTCAAAGATGTCCCTTTATGGCGTCATTTCTTTTATTTATTAATGACCCACCTGCCACAAAAAGTAGTCAATGCAATATCATTGTATGATTAACTAGAAACACGCACTTCCCAATACCATAGAGAACCCGTCATTGGACTGAATATTTTCTGCAATTTTCTAATTTATATACTGCACTGAGAGTTAATGTGTATTTAAATGGTTTTAAAAGCCGTTTACAAAATGAATTTTTATAAGAAATAGCCACAATAAAACTAAATTCATGAAACCTGCACACAAAAGCATGCCTCATTTGGATGGCAATATGTGAAGTGAACAGCAGCTCTAATTCATACACACATAACTGTGTAGCAAGTGTCCATGAAATGGCACTGGTCATGACTTCTAGTCATAGCAGAAGACCTCGAGCATATTAGCTAAAGGCAATGCACATAATATTATTCCTTTAAATTTATTTATACAATCTGTGTTAACATGACTAAATAATTAAGTGCTCATTCAAGCATGCCAACTGATGTGTTCAGTATTTCAAATACGGTATTTCAAGTACAGTATTTCAAATATAAGCTCCAGACAGGTTCTCTTGATGCCAAAAAAGCAGTGCCATGGAATTGGACATGAAGCTCTGATATCTAATTTTCACTGTGTTCACTTAAAACATAAGCCTTGTACTTCATAGTTTACAATCCAAACTTCCATGTTTCTCATCTTGGAAAAACATCCAAATACATTATTTTAATTTTTATCTTATCTATATAATTCGTGCTTATATTTCTGATTGTTCACATTTCCCCTGGAAATAGTCACTTCATGTTAGATTCATTTTGACTCTTGTTTAAAGCCAAATTTGTACCATTTTTTTTACAGTTTCTGAGTCCCAGATTTCTTAAATACTGATTGCTTTGACCAGCTTGGATTTTCACTTCTTCAATTCTGTACTATGTCATCTTCATTTTTCAAAAAGTTAAAATATTCTATTTTCCAGAAATTCTTCTTTTACTCTTGTCAGGACATGTTGGTCTTTGGCCTATAATTGGATATTCAGTCAGTGCTTTGTTAATCACTGCTCTTTCTGATTCTTCTAAGCACTTTTCTTTCTGATTTTCATCTTTCACTCTCTCTCTTTTTTTTTTTTTTTTAATATATTTTGACACAGGCAATTCACAGCATCAACATATGTTCATGTAAAACTATCTGGCAAATGTCAGTATTCATACAAGTAGGTCAGACTTAAATCTTGGCTAGTGCCAAGTGTTAGCACTGTGGAAACTTTCCCTATAACTCACTAAAACACCTCAGTCTTAACCTCCATCTCTTCCATTTAAGTGATGCGGGTTTTACATTACAGAGAGTTTGCAAATTGAACAGAAGTGACAAGCAATGATGTATTTTCTTTTCCTCTTAATATATGCAGGGGCCAACTAAGAAGACTTAAAAAAAATAGTTCCAATATAAAATTCCTAACAAAAATAAAATAATAATAATTTAAAAAAGAAAAATAATCCTACTTATCAACTGGAGGAGCCACAGGTAAATTAATACTTTAGGGTGAATATCACCTAAAGATTGGGAGTTTTCTTAGAAGTTTACATTAATATTTTGGGCTGATCTAAAAAAAAATCTGACCAAAAGACTTCCTAGACTTTATGTGCAAAAGTAAAAACAATTAAAAATCTAGTGAATATAAATCTCTGATAATTTCACAAATCTAATGTCTTTTCTAATCAATAAAATTTCCTGGTGAATTAATCTCATGCAGTATTACAAAATTCTTGAAAATATAAATGTTTGGAAGGCTGGAAACATTACATACACTTTCTTGTTTCCAGTGTCCATTTTCCTTTGCAGAACCTTTTCTGCAAAGGTGTATGTAGAGATATGAAGGTTTATGGAGAATGCTTAACAATGTTGAATGGTAAAGAGTGAAGGCGGAAAGCGGGCACTGAAATGTAACCTGAGAAAAAGAGGAATAGAAGATTGAACTATGATACTTACTTGCTAGGGCATAAATAATGATTTTATGCATTCACCAGTTCTGTGATAATAGTGTGGGTTTTGTGCTACATGCTGAAGTGGAAAAACTGAATAATCATATTCAATAATATATACACTTGTTGTTTTTTTTCTACGTAAAATCATCCTGTGCAACATACTTTAGTCATATAACTTTCCTAGCAATTATTGTCCCAATAATTTAGGAATAGATAACTAGATTGACATTTTGTTTAATTAGCCCTATTAATACTCAAGCTTGTGGTGTACTATTGTAATAAATTTTAGCAATAAATGAAACAATACCCTAGTTTTCCAACAAAGAAAAAATTCTGTTTGATGGCAATTTACATTGTAAACATTAAAAACCTACATAATTTGGGTCTGTAATAATGATAATGACAATATAAATTATATGATTATCATCTTCTTATGAAATATTTTGCATGCTAATACCTGAAAATGGTATGAATTAGCACAGGTTGAAGTGTTATTTGTATCCTAGTTTCCACTGAGCACTATCCTAGAACACAAAGGTAAAGGTTTGTCATTTTGCGTCACTCTCAGGTTCCAGAAGCAGATCTGTCTATGTGTCTTCTTTATGTGTCCATGAAATATCCTATTGGGTTTCTATCTGATCTGAAGTTTACCAATATGGCTTGTGTTCTCTAACACTATCATAGTTGCCTTTTCCAAACACCTTTAAAACTTTAAAAGACTCATCACCTGCTCTGTTTCATTTTCCCATCTCTGTCCGTTCTTTTGCTTGCTTTTGTGGTGTTTTGTTCTCGGTAAAATACCACAGGATGTAATCTAGAAGCAGCATCATTTGTGAAAATTCTTAAGTGCTTTTGGAAACTAGTCCCATAGATCTGAGATTATTCCTCAGGGCTTTTATCCAAAAATTTATTACAAAAGGCTGTGTCTAAAATTATGAATGTCTCATGGACAAAACTTTTTCACTTTGACCTGAAGTGGTTTTGTTCTGGAAGCACGTGTCTGCCCTTTGTCACAAAATCATGCTATACAAAGAGTGATCACTTCTCCCTTTTATCCAACATCCCCAAAGGTATCCAAGACACATGGTTAAAAGAAACTGACTCAAGTTCTGGCCCTTCCCAGGCCAGGAAATTCTGAGGATACAAACATTTCTCTTTTGCCTACCTCATCACCAAGCTTGTGAGGTTTTTGGGGCAATATTCTTCTGACGTCCTGCTTTTGAAGTTGTTCCACTTTGCAAATAGTAATTAAGGATTCATAGAGCTGGCAGAAGGCAAGAAGGAGAAACCATATGGTGCTATGTGGTAGGATTAGTGTGCTTGGAAAGGTGAAGCTCCAATTTCTTCTTCAAATAATAGGTCATTATATGGTTAGTTCTTTTGGAGATTGCTGATCTTTAGGTTCCCTAATTAATTACACATTTTTGACAGGTTTAATCTTTCTATCATATTCATTGCTCTAGACTGAAAAAAAAAAAGAAAAAGAAAAAAGGGCATTTCAGACATTATTTCATTCTTCAACATTACATGGTATTTAAATTAAAGACACAGATTGACCTACTTAAGAGGGTTTATAAAGGGTGCTTTGATTTGGGTGAAAGAGTGATTGAAGATGTTGCAGAGATATCTGGACAGGCTGGATTGATGGGCCAACGGGGTGAGTTTCAACAAGGCCAAGTTCTGGATCCTGCACTTGGGTCACATCGGCCCCATGCAGTGATACAAGCTTGGGGCAGAGTGGCTGGAGAGCTGCCTGGCAGAAAAGGACCTGGGGGTGTTGGTCGACTCTCGGCTGAACATAAGCCAGCAGTGTGCCCAGATGTCCAAGAAGGCCAACAGCATTCTGGCCTGTATCAAGAACAGTGTGGTGAGCAGGACCTAAGATGTGATTGTCCCCCTGTACTTGGCACTGGTGAGACCCCACCTCGAGTACTGTGTCCAGTTTTGGCCCCTTGCCACAAAAAAGACATTGAGGTGCTGGAGCAGGTCCAGTAAAGGGCAACAATGCTGGTGAGGGGTCTGGAGAGTAAGTCTTATGAGGAGCAGCTGAGTGAGCTGGGGTTGTTCAGCCTGGAGAAAAGGATGCTGAGGGGAGACCTTATGACTCTCTACAACTACATGAAGGTAGGTTGTAGAGAGGTGAAGGTCGGTCTCTTCTTTCAATTCACAGGTGCTAGGACAAGAGAAAACAACCTCAAATTTTGTCAGGGAAGGTTCAGATTGGATATTAAAAAAAAAATTTACAACAAAGTGGTTATTAAGCATTGGAATGGGCTGCTCAGGGAAGTGGTTGAGGCATTATCCCTGGAGGTATTTAAAAGATGGGTTGACATAGTGCTTAGTGACATGGTTTAGTGATGGTTTTTATCAGAGTTAAGTTGATGGTTGGACTACATGATCTTAAAGGTCCTTTCCAACATATGCAATTCTATGATTCTATGATTTTTATCACAGCAAATGCACAGATTTAGCAAAAATATTACCTTGCCTACGTTTCAGTGCATAACTTTTCTTGCTAGACATCAGTGTTCATTGGATTGGTGTCATACTTTGCAGGATGCCTGAAAAACTTAATATCATGCTTTTTCAGTTAATTGGAGAATTCTTCATTCTCTGCACACTTTCTTTAATTTTCATTGGTTTTAAAACTAAACTAGATATCCCCTTTCCCTCTCATCTTCAGAAAAGGTGAATATAACCAGGCATTTCATACAGTCTAAAACTTAAAATTCTCCATTGTCAAATTCCCCAAATTTTCCATGTTCCCTCAGACTCAGTTCCATTACAGGCAATTGTAAATCCTACTTTCCCTAGTGCAGATGAGTAAGGCTTTTAGGACCAAAACCTCTCCATGAGTCAAGAATAAATTATTTTTTTTAAAATCTTTGATTGTTTTGTCCTCCTAATTATCAATCACATTTTAAAATGTAATACTTTAAAGAATGTCCTTTGGCAGATATAGGGGGAGAACATAGCTTTTTAAATAAATACTGTTCTGATATATACACCATGAAAACTGCAGTAGAATAATAAGATTTCCTTAGTGTATACTCTGTTTGCTCTACTCTAGTTCTTTGTATTCTTTATTTTGAGGAGTCAACAAAATCAAAGTGTCACTAAAACAAATCAGCATACTTCTCCCTCTTCGTTTCTGTACCTTTTTAACTTTAAAGATGAGGCCCAGAGAGGTTGGCAGTGTCGCTGTGCAATCTACTTTGCAAACTCTGTATTGTGATATGTGACATTCAAGGAACTTGGCAGCCAAAGATACAGAAAAAGATTGGGAAATTACTTTCTATATTGAACTGCGTTATGCAGTGAACACTGATTTTCTGTTATATCCTGCAGCTATCTTGTCATAATAATTTTTTGTTTTTAGATTTTGTTTTTAGATTTTCCAAGACTTAGCAGACTATCTGAAAGAAATAAACGGTAACTCTGAAAATTCTTTGGTACAGTATGAATACCGATTAATTTTCTGATGTATTTTTAGTCATGTTCCATTAAATATGTAAAATGATGAGTTGCGAGTATTGGTGAGAGGGGGAAGCGGAATATAATTAATAGATGAAAGAATGCCCCTTCAAAATGTAGCTATAAGTACACTTGGCTGATCATGAAATTTCTAATTCGAGCCTTCATATCTATATTTTAGATTGACTATACCCTGGGGCTTCAGAAATGAGCTTCATTTACTGAAAAGTCATGGGAAGTCATGTTTATTGTCTCAGCAGGTAGCTGCACTTTAAGCGTAATACTGAAAGACAAGAGAAAACAGAGGCCAGTTTTATTATTAGAGGCACACTGGAGCTTCCTGACAGATGTGTGTGTGGGAAAAAAAAAATTAAAAAAAAAAGAGAAGAAAAAAAAAGAGAGAAATAAAAAAGAATAGCACTCACATCACTGATGATAGAATCATCAGATTCTATCAAGCTTTAAACATTTCTGCTTTAAATACATCAACCTAAGATCTCTAGTGTTCCCAAACACATGAGAATGGTGTAAGCAATCTCTTCTGTGGAAGGAAACGTGACCAAGAAGAAACTCTATCAGCTTTTGTGTAGGCTGTAAGCATTTCAGCTTTATCCCTCAGACTCATATCAGTTCTTTAACCACACACATGGAAGGATTTGTGTATTAAAACTGACTACAGTAATGAAATATTTATTTATTCAATTTCAGAAAGGATACTTATCTCTCTGAGGTTGCAAGGCAAAACATTATGCTAACATTTTTCATATATGTAGGCAGCAGCAAGGCAACCCTAGACAGTTTGCTCTCTTTTTTGTCACATAATGTTCTTAGCACCTAATAACATTGTGATAAAGGGGCTATGCTGTATCTGTGTAGCCATGTTCATTGCCATATGGTAGTTCCCAAATTACATTGCACTCTGATGAGTGCAATCTCTACTCTGATGAGTAGAGATTGGCCCAAATGGTCTGGCTGGCTCCCAGCACTGAGCAGTTGCTGACAGGGCTGGTGGGCACTAATGGTGGCAATGCAGCTGGCAATACAGCATTTTCATCAAGTTACCTTTACTGCCAGCTATTATTTCCTACAGTTACATAAGGACATTTCTTGTTTATCTTTATTATTAATTATTACATATCCCTAAGACACAGCATCCATGCTGATAATACTTTCCCTTGTGTATAATATTAACTAATTAATCCATTGACTAATTAGTCCAATTGTTTGACAAAGTTCATTTGAGGAGTCCTATTAAGTGTGTCAGTCATATTAGTTACTCTAACCTTTTGACCTCTGGGTTTGTTGCTAGTATTTCTGGGAGAAGTAGCATACAGAATTTTTTGACCATGAGCCTCTACAAGATTGAATGGGATGAGTCAGAAAAAACTGCTAAACTGGGACCAGCACTCTAAATGATGTATATGTTTACTATGCTTCTTAACACTATGACCTAAAATAATCAATTTTTGTGCATCTTACCACAATTTTTCTGAGCATTTTGTAGACTTTACTGAGTCTTTTGTGATATGCCTGTTACTAAATTGCTGTATCTTTATCTATATAAACCTATTCTAATCCTAACCTTATCTAATTATTTTTATCAGCCTAACCAAACATTTCTAGTTTGTTGGTATGTTCACATTGCAGATTTTGGGCATCTAAATAAGCTCTAAATAAATCATCTCATATACTAGTATTACTAAAATTACTAGAAGGAATTCTCTTGTGGAACTGAATGTTGCTTCATAAGCTAACATGACTTCTCGGGAAAATTAATGAGTTTACACTTATTCTTTGAAATGTAGACAGTTATACAGTGTAGTACAGTGCCATCGGTGATGTTGTCATGCCCTATATTAGGGTATATTTCTGTGTTCACAATAAGCTCCAAAAATATGGGAGTAATTGTGACAACCTGACCTAACAGTAATGCATATCTGTCTGTAAAGAGAAGCACTTGCGTTTTGGAATTATTGAATTGTACACAGAAAACCATAATTGCATCTCTTCATATTCTATTATATCCTGTTATCCCACAGTAGATTAGCACTAATATAATTTACAAAATGTTTCCAGAACTGACATACACTGGAAAAGTCAGAAGGCTTATACACAAGGGAATCTTAGTCTGCTGTTATAACTAGCACTTTATAACTGTTGTTTCTGTAAAACATTCTGTGAAACAGAAAGATGTTAAGATTTTATATATGCAGAAACTTATTTATTAGTGTTCATGAAGTATTTTTATGGCTTAACTAGAGCTGTGTGAATAACCGAATTTTTAGCTTAACTTAACATTCCAGAGAAAATCATGAGACAACTCTCTCTGCTCCTTCTAGCATTAGAAATATGAAAAAATTATGTCACTGAGCAAAAGATTTCTGTTGGCTTAAATAAGTTTAAGTTTTCTCATCAATATCTATTTATTTTAAAAATTATATTTAGTAACATTTCTAGATGAATAAATAAAACCAGAAAATATAAACATGATGAAATTATTTTTTTTTAAATGTTATCTTATATTTTTAAAGGTACAACTATTAGCCAAACACTATTTAATGTCATGAAAGATTTCTAAGTTCTTCCAGGAAAATACTTATGATTATGATGAAATCTTCTTATTTATTAAGTCCTATGCATGAAATAAAGCTTTTGGCTTCAGCAGGGCTTTCATTAGATGAAAGTAAAAATTTCTTTTCAGTAAAATCAATGAAAAACTATGAAAAGTCCTGTTATGTCTGCAGTGTTTTTCTCAGCCACGTTCTGTTATGAACATTGCTCTCCAAATCCTCTGCTTTATTGCAGTCCTCTAGCTCTATGCATCCTCTTGACTCACGCTTTGTCAGAAGTACCTGTTTCTATCCCTAGGATCCTATATATCCTTCCTTTGCTCCTAATGCATCACATGTGACTGTCAGAGATAATGGGTATCTAAGAGGAAGGCTTCCAGCCAGCTCTGATATGGTGCAGCTGTGACCTTGAGTCAGACTGCTGGGAAAATAGCTGTCCCCTGGCCTCTCTTTGCTCGGGAGCTGTGTTTGAACTGAGATAATCAACCTTGGTCCTTGCCTGAGCTCTTGTGCCTGGCTGTGCACCTCACTGATCCCCGTCCTGACCTGCTGACTCGAATTTCTGCCCTGATCCTGGATCCATCTCATCACGGTGATGTGATGGTGATCTGTCTCATCATGGTGAAGTCTCTCCTGGCAGCTAGACTGTTGGCTGAACCGGGTTGCTGTCATGGGACTTGCTCTGCTCACCTTGCTGGGTGCCCGTGTCCCTTGTCACTGCCCTCCCTGCCTTACTGCTGCTCATGGATCCCAGCCCTCCTTCCCTGGCAGAGCAGCCCACTCCTGCCTCTCCCCAACAGTGAGGGTCACTAAATGAGACCCTACTTCTGTATTTCTATTCTGATCCCTTAACTGTATCGAAAGACATAGTACTTTCCAGAAATAAAACAAGTAGCAAAAAAGGAAATTGCAAACAAATTTCTGTTTAGGAGTGGAGCTTCAAAGAGAGCTCTAGACAGCTACTTCAGTGCCTTCAAATGCCTAACCCTCCCATTCTGATTAAGACATCCTTTGCAGGAACGAGAGACAGTTACTGCAAAGGGCCTATAGGTTACAACCCCCACAGACACGTGTTGCTAAGGAGAATCGAAATGCTGGCAGAAAATTGCTTGGCATAATGAAAACATCACTTGATTATCACTCTTTCAGTAATATTATTTTCATTAAGTAAATGGAGATTTCAAGAGCTTTCATGCCTCAGTCTCTCAGAAAAGAACACGGAAAAGCTGACCCTCAGCATGAATGTGAGCTAATAAAAGCTTTCCCAAATTGGAGGTAGGCAGTGGTGCCTACCAAGGTGATGTTTGTCACTGTTTGAATTGACCTTTCTGTGAAGCTTGAAAAGCAATTCAGATGTGATTGCAAAAGCTGCCTTTTGGTAATATCCTATTTTATTGACAAAAGGGGATGGGGTCAACTCATTTTCATAACAGTCTGCTTGAAGAAATCCTTAACCACTCTATCATTTACAGTTGTTTTGCAATATAGCCCATGAAAATATGACTGAACTTAGTGTAGGTAATAAGAAGGGGGAAAATTACAACTTTTTTTTTTTTTAATAGCTGTTTTAAGAAGAAAAGTCTTCTTTAAGAAGAAAAAAAAAGATAAGCAACTTAATTTTTTTCTCTGTCCATTAATCTATTCTAGCTTTGAAATATCGCTTCCTTTAAAAGCAAATAGCTCTTAATGAAACCTTTCACAAATGGAAAAAGAAAATAAAAAAGATACAATGCAAAGCAAGGAAGAGTTTTTCAAAGGCAGACGCATTTGAAAGGCTCCTTTTTTGTAGAAGTCAGCAATGCCTAGTGACAACGTGTGATAAGTGGCTGTCAGGAGACCTGGTTCTGGTTTTGGTTCACTACTTACAATGATGGTTTCAGTGAATTTATTCTTTTATCTGATTTTGGATTATCCTAGTTGAAGTCATAATTTTCAGTGATTAGTTATTATTCAGAATTAGTGAATGAATCATTTCCTTGGATAAATTGCTGTTCCTGAACAGCTCACTACAAGTTATTTGTAATTTTTTCTCTGAGTTGCATGAATGGTTGCCTATGTCACATAGCAATATTTTTTGGTCCTTGGTGGGATGAAATAAGCTTTCTGAACTACTGTACCTCAAAAAAAGGCCTGCCATTAAGATTCTTTCCACTAAGAATGGTTAAAGCAGATTAATCTTTGAGCATCACTTATAACAGGTAGAGTTAATATGCAGGCACATTTAGGATATTTGAAATATTTTAGTGGCTTCCCTTAGTTCAACACATGACATCTGCTTCTATGGATCCCAGATTTAGAAACTGTCTGATGAAACAGACGTATAAGCAGATTAATCAGCTGCTTTGTAATAATTCATTCAATTTTCTTTTGCCATATTCGAAGCCAGCAATTCACACCAAGTATATTTCTAATAAGAAAGCTGAAGCTAGGCATGTGTTTTTTTCCCTTGCTTCATTCTGTAGCTGGAACGAAACACCAGACTGTTTAGGAAGTTGCTGTGTCATTTCTCCCTTATAAACAGTAGATCAGTTTTAGATGTCTGCCAAAGAAGGGCATGGATTGAATACTCTGCTCTTTACTTAGTGTCATGCTGTCACCAGCTATTCTCTATTCTTAGCAGCATATATGTGCACAGTGGTCTTTGTCTCTTATTGAATGTGTCAGTGCCAGGTCTCTTCTTTAGACTTTTAGAGAACAACATCTTACTGCTCCGTTAACTATTCCAAGCTAAATAAAACCAAAAGGTCATCTATTCTGTCAGTGCTTTGTTGTGTTAAAGCAATCAGCAGAATTACCACATGTGTCCTTGGTCTTTAGTGTCTTCCAGGATATGGGGCCCTCTTGAATTCCTTGTGGTGCTATCACTTCACTCCACAACTTCTGTTTTCCGCTACTGCTGCTCATTGTTTACTTTGGCCTCCTTCACTCAGATAGGAGCCTTCCTCCTTCCTTTTCCTTTACTCAGTTTTTGAAAGCACAGTACCTATATGGTCATATGGTCTTCTGCACATTTGTGCTTGCGCAAATCTTCTCTATATTTTCAGTTTTTGAATTTTGAATAAGTTCTTACTCTCTTCTGTGTTTGCAAGAACAAGGCCTGCAAATGCAAGCCAAATTAACTAGCAAGTGCCGTGTTTTGCAATTTTTCTTTTGCTGTATTTCCCTGGTCCAGTGTGACTCAATAAACAGGTCACGAGGGCTCCAGGGACTCTCCTGCAGAAAAAAAAAAAAACTATCTCTGTTCCAAAGTTTAAAAGTGCTTTACTCCTGTTGAGGATCTAGACATCTATTTTTAATTACAATTTTTGTGATTACTTCCTCAATAATGTTCTTTCCAGAAAGAGTTATTTCATTAACACAATGTTAGCCAATTCAGCTATTTAAAAAACCAAAACCACCCCAAAATGTTTGTTTTAATTAATTATAAAGGGCAAAACCAGGAAAACAAGCAAATATTAATAAAAGACGGCAGTCTTGAAAAGGGCAAGAGGGAGATTAATACACGTATGAACTATTGTATAGGGAAAAGCGTTTTAAATAGGGCTGTGTGCGGAGTCAGACACAATGGAATATCCATTCTTGCAAATTGTTCTCAGTAAATCTAATCTATTTATTTATCCTCAGATCATGCACATTTAGATCAGAGTTCTGCCAGCTGAGTTAATAATTCTTATCTGAAAGTAATTATGTTGGTCCATGAGTTTTCACCACTGTGTGTTCCACATCATATCAAACTGTGTGATGTCTCATCACATTAGCATAAAATGTGTTGTGATGGTGCACAGCATGGTGTGGTGGCAGAGTAGAAATGATGCAGCATTTGTAACAGTGGTGAACTAGTAACTGCCACTGGTATTTAGAAACTTGTGCATACTGCAGTTTGATTACTCTCTAGAGGATCTGGGATTTTTCCTTTCTTTTATATTTAAAGGGCTTGAACTGGATGTTAACTTTTATGACCCAGATTTAGTACTTTGGAGAAGCACTGGTAGAACCCCAAAAGACTTCAAACCTACCTTTTAGTTACAAAAATATGTCAGTTCAGAATTTATTGACCATCTGTCAGACTTCACTCACTACTAGCTAGCTGTCATTGTTTGTTATTTGATGCACTTCTATAATGACTCACAGCAGGGAGCTACCAGTATCTCCATCACAGTGATTAATGAGGTCACTGTCTATCCACAAGCATCTCAACCTATAATTATTTCTAGTCGCTATTAGCTAGCACACCAGATCAGATGAAAGTAATGTGCTTATATATAATATTTTCCCCCGATAACAATATTCACCTGTTGTGAAGATATTTGGCTGATTGTATTCCATCAGTATATTTAGTTAATTGTATTTCAGACATCTTTTAAAACAGCCCCAAAATCACTTCATGTGCAGTCAAAACTGTCACAACTGAGCTTCAGTATTCTTTTATTTGTCTGTCCTGAAATGTCTACTGTATTGCATAAGCATATTTGGTATATCAATATCTCTTTTGCACTTGTGATATTTTATGCACATAAATAAAAGTTTGAAATTCTCTCATTATTACTACTTTTACTGTTGTAGTTTAAGATAGTGGTCCTAGCCACAACCCAGAATGGGGATCCAGCAAGCAAGCACAGGTTGATAGGTTTTCCTGCCTTGAAAACACTGTGAAGTTTCCCTAATATTGTTTTTTAGAACATAGGAACCCCATGAAGACTACAACTCCATTATGCATTGGATTTACTAGTGTACAAAAAGATACAATTCCCATCCTGGGAAGTTTAAAATCAAAAGAGGCAAGCTTTAATGTGTTAGGGACCAAAAAGAAGGATAAAATATTTCAACAGAACTAGAGAAGGATTTTCTTGTCATTCAAGTATCATAGTAAGAGGAACATTAGGGCTTATCTCCAGCAAATTATTTAGGGCTGTGCAAAATGTCCTTTCTGAACTGATAGATTTATTTTGGGTACTTTTATGTAAAAGCTAAGACAAAAATGGTTCAGATGCAGAAAGCGGAAGCAGTGCTGTGGTTTCTATTCTCCCTACTTAATGCAATTTTTATGTGGTGGGACAGCAAAGAGGGGACTTACAGTCTTATTTGGACTATCAAGTTGATAATCTGTATTCATAGAATAATTTCTGAGGATGAATGTATCAACATTGGTGATGCATAAGATACTATAAAGGTAAGTTTATGTACATTAAGAAAGGCAATGATAAACATATTGATGACATCCAGAAATTTTTTAATATTTTGTGTCAAACTGATAGTTTTTCATGAATACTCTGATCATTCATTAGTCAGTGGAAAATGTTACCAAACAGAATTAAATTAACGCAAAATATGTGTTTTGCCAGATAATTTTTTAGACCTTAACAATAAAATTGCTCTTCAACTGTTTCCTTTTGTGATGACCATTATCTTCTACTCTAATTTATTCCTTTTTACTAGAAGACCTTGACATAACTTTTATTAATTGTTAGATTAATTAGCTTTTCTATTAAGATATGATAATCAAATTCCTTTCTTTTCTAAAGCTCAATCGCAAATCCACACAAAAACACAGGTCATTTTACAGAGGTTATAATCTCTTTTCTCACCACCAGGTCTGTCAGTTTGCCCTTTCTGCAGTGAAATACCTTCACTGTACTGAACGAACTGTTTATGCAAAGGGGCCCAATAAGGCCTGGTGAAAAATCCCTGGTATGACAGAATGATACAGCAAGATTTCTGGGCAGAATTGAAAAAAAGAGAAGAGGTGTTTGCCTGCAGACAATTCAGAGATTAAGTTGGACAAAGCTGGAGAAATAGCACACTTTCCCTGATGTGCAGAAGGAGCTAAGGGATAGGAAAAGAGGGTTCAGAGAGCAGCAGAAAAGGAGTGAAAGCTAAGACAACAGTCTTACGTGCCGGTTACTCAGTGCTGAAGAGCAAGGGATAGAGAGACCAAAGGGTATGGGAAAGTTGTTCAGGTGAGAAGAAACTGTGAGGGTACTCGCAACTGGCAAGACTGACATGAGGAGGAAATGATCATTGTGGAAAGTGTCTGAGGAAGTCCTGCCCAAAGGTCTCCAGAGAAAGGCCAAAGGTAAGTTTAGTTAGTCAAAGGTAAGTATAGTTAATCAAAGAATAACCATTTCATCTATGTCATGTTGTATCTGGGACTTCTTAAAACTGACGCCTCGCCCTTGTGGCCAAGGAGGCAAATGGCATCCTGGTCAAGGGAGGGCATCCTGGTCAAGGGAGGTCATCCTGCTCCTCTACTCTGCCCTGGTGAGGCCCCGTCTGGAGTACTGTGTCCAGTTCTGGGTTCCCTAGTTCAAGAAGGACAGGCAACTGCTGGAGAGGGCACAACAAATGGCCACAAAGATGATCAATGGGCTGGAGCATCTCTCCTATGAGGAAAGACTGAGGGTCTTGGGTCTGTTTAGTCTGGAGAACAGAAGACTTCGGGGACATCTAATTAATGCACACAAATACTTAAAGGGAGGGTAGTAGGAGGATGGGGCTGGTCTTTTCTCAGTGGTGCACAGTGACAGGACAAGAAGAAATGGGGACTTGAATATAAGAAGTTCCACCTAAATATGAGGAGGAATTTCTTTCCTGTGAGAGCAGTAGAGTCCCGGAAGAGGCTACCCAGAGAGGTGGTGGAATCTCCTTCTCTGGACACATTCAAAACCCGCCTGGACAAGTTTCTGTGTACTATGCAGGTGGACCTGCTTTGTCAGGGGGGTTGGACTAGATGATCTCTAGAGGTCCCTTCCAACCCCATATGATTCTATGATTCTATGGAACAAACTTATTTTACTGTGATATTGTGAAGGATATTTTTTTGTACTGCTGGAGGAAATGCTCCATACAGAAGTGGTTCTGTGGTTGCAAAGAGCTGCAGGGATGTGCTCGAAGTCCTCTTGATAAAAGAGAAAGATAGATTAAAAAAAATGCATGAGAGAATATGTTGGGCTGAGAACTCTACCTGCACAGACACAGAACACAAAAATCACCAATTTGTAGACAATTTATTTCCAGGACTCATTATTTTAATGGAAATATAGTACTTCTTGGTTGCTTCCACACCTTGCTTGAAGAGTAGTCAACATTTTCCTTTCTTCCTCAGCTTTTTTGGAAAATGGAAGGGAGAGAGAAATCATCTAATGCTATTCTCACAAAGAACAAAGAAGGTACAGAGACAACGTGATGGAGATAATCTGTTCTGTCTCTCCTCTTTCTCTGAAATACTTCTTTGGAAGTGATGGGTGAAAAGCTCCCAGAGGAAAAGTTAAAAAAATAAAATAGGACTGGAGAGCAATGGGAGGTACATATTTCACTGCTCAGGTGAGGAAGAGATGGTGATTTGGATGGCTATTGGTAATGCAGAAGCAGACTTAATATGGGAAGGCTGGAGAAGATATAGTCTCATGGATCCTCTCAATTGATGGCTTGGGTGATGCTTTATAATACGATGCAATGAGTCAGAGATTGTTCAGTGAATGTTTAACTCTCCTTAACATATAAATTTGGCAGAATGAACAACATTGTGACTTCCACATGGTCTGAATGTGGCCCAGGGTTATTTTGAAAAATTTAGTTGGGGAAAAATGTACAACATTGCCTTATGATAAATATAATAACCATCAGTGGGGGCAGAAGCTTTCACTCCACTTTTTTGAACCTTAGGGCTGGTAACACTCTACTTTGACAAAAAATACCCAAACAGCTCTAGTAGACTGTATATTCTAAACTTAATCAAATAATTTTAGAAGATACCATACGTAATACTGAATCAGTCAAACACAAAGGCAAATGCTCAGGAGCTACTCCTTTTCTGAATTCTTTTTATTTCACAGTTTATTTGCTGTTTAAAAGCCTTTTGTTTAGCTACATAATACCACAGAATTAACATTTTTGTTGTAAAGAATAAAGAAGTCCTTGTTTCATCAAAAGCTTTAATGTATAGAGCTGTAGGAAACTTGTACAATCTCTTTCCTCACATTAGTTATTCTATTTTTATTTTCTTTTCAGTATTGTTTTCCACCATATAGCTTTGTCTCACGCAGATTGTCAAATTTGTCAGGATACCTTATTTGTTTGAAACTTTTCAAGCGTAAGGGTTATTTTTCTACTAGCAGTTCTAAAAATATACCCCCAGAAGATATGACTTGTATGATGATAACCTAGGCTGCAAGAAGGGACACAACTGAATAAAAGAAAACTAACTAAATAAAGCTAACATTTCTTTCATGTGCACAAATCCACTGGGAGTTCTTCCTTTACATGAGTTGCTGAATTTGAGTGGATCTAGTTATTTGTTATGACAGGTTGTAATTAGTCAGTTGCTTACATTTGCTTAAGATTCTTCTGCTTACTGGAATACAGAAAGTGTTTAAATGAAAGGAAGCCATAGAACCTTTGACCAACCTAACCCACACATCTGTCTGGAGATATTAGTGGATTTGGTGTTCATGTAAGCAAAAACTGGTTTCAGGAAAAACGCTATAAAACACAGCTTTGCTCTGACTACTGCCCCTATCATTGCTTTACTGTTGTCATTTATTGTAGTCTAATTTTATGTTATAAGATTATTTGGGGTAGGTGGTGTTGGTTTGTTGTTTTTTTTTTTTTAATTATTATATGTTTTTGCAATTTCTAGCACAAGGGGAGCCTGAAACGGGGACTTGTAGCTCTACTATTATACAAATAATAACACCAGTTAACAGCCTTTTGTCTCTAAGGCATTAAGACTACAAACTGAGCTGCATTAATGACTAATTAGTGTTTTCAGCATCTTCCCAGTGCACAAACCAAGTAAAAGTTGGCTTTTTTTTAATTTATCCTCCCCAAAGATTAACATTTTATTATATTAAGTCTCTTCATATTTTTCAGGAAAAATTTAAAATTTTATTTTGAAATTTGAGAACAGAAATTAGTTATGGAAAATTCTGTTATCTTTTCTCTGTATTGTAGAAAATCTGTTGTTATGGCAAATTATGTTAATATAAAGACTATAATGAAATAATGAGATATAAACATTCTATTTGATATTGTTCATTTATGGAAACAGAATGAGACATTCCATTACCTGTACCTGGTCATTACAGGATCCATGTGATTTTGAAAACAGAGATTTTCCCACAAATGTTCTGCATGACAGCAGGCTAGTTAACTTTTAAGGTTTGGGGCAATTAGAAAAAAAATGCAAGAAAAGTAAAAAAAAAACCTTAATTAAATTTGGTAAAGAGAATATAAAAACAAGAAGGGATCTGAGAGGATGTAAAGGATCTGAATGTGGAAATTTTTATGTCCTTGAAAGAAATTTCTTTTTAAAATAATTTCAGTTTACTGACTTCTTGACTGTAATATGGAGGTTGTTTGTGGTTTTTTTTCCCCAGGTATAAATATTATTAATGAATTTAGAAGAAGAAAACTAAGGAATGCCCTAAATAGTATTTTTAATTAAAAAATCCAACAAAATTATATGATATTTTGAGGTGAAAAAGTGAAAGGAAACTTTTTCTTGCTTGGATGCTTTGCAGGTTTCTTTCTCCCCCACCTCATTTCTTTCCATATCCTTCCTGCTTTGGAAATTTGTTCTCAAAACTATGCTGCTCATCTTCACAGCTACATCTCATATATTAAGGCAATACAGTCTTTAAAGATCGACTTTAGGTTTCTCAAAAATAAAGAGGATGCACTTGGGAAAAATAAAGAGTTTATTTAAGCAAATGGATAGCTCTTGCTGACAGCTCAGAACACTTTTGGAGGACAATGATATTTTAGCTGAGGTTTGCAGATAAAGAATAGCCTGATTATGCTTTTCTGTATTCCAGATAAACTTAATTAATCTATGTTCCAGGAAAAAAAATAAAGGCGAATAAAATATTTTTACATTTAAGTGCTAATTTCTGTACCACCTTTGAAATCCTGTCAGGGAACAAATGACTCTATCTTTGCTGCAGATCTGCTATCATTTGGAAAGAGGAACAACATTTTGTTTTCCACTCCTCTCCTACGTGCCTTTTTAAATCATGCATAAAGTAATGTCTGCCTTTTCCTATCTGCCTGAGGGCTTGCTATCACTTTTCCTCAAATAAATAGATATGATAGTTAAAGTGGACTTTTTAAAAACAGTCAGTGCTGCATTAAATATCAGTGATAAAAATCTCCTCAATTTCAGTGGACAGACATTCAAATAAACTCTCATTGTTATTATTTATATGAAACCTCCACTTTCGATTTTCTCATTATGTATGTTTTTATTTTTCCTGAGTTCCATGAGTTTTTCTGTTCTTGCTCTGGGGATGCCACCGCTGACTAGACTTTAAATTCATAGCATCATTCGGATGTGTCTGTCCATAGCATGGTTTCAAGAAGCATATGAAATACCACATCGAGTACAGCTGTCAGCTGACAGCAGTATTTGTAGAGGAGACAGGAACATCAGTTTGAATTGGCTAATGCTGAGTACGACAAAGAACCTGAATTTCCCATCTACTGCAGTGTTCAATCTACTAGGCTATAACAGTATATGTATATACACAGATAATACTTGACCTTACTTTCTAAATAAAATTGGCAACTTTTAATGAACTGTCTGCTTCTCCAAATATTTGTGTGTTCTGAGAATGCAGATTGAGTTGGTTGTCTAATAGGAATGAAGCATTTGTACTGGGACTGAGGAAGGAAACCTCCGGAAGGGGCAGCTCTGAGATGAGCAGAAGCAAATCTGGGAGCTCAGATAGCTTTTCATTCAAATAGAAAAGCATTTAATAAGAATAGCAAGGGGGTTTGGACTGAAATCCTGATCTTTACCACTGTCTTGCTTATGTGCAGCCCTATGATACTCTCTCTCCTATTTTTCTCCATTTCCAAATCCATTGAGGTAACGGTGACTTGCTGCTGCTGTGGCTCATAAAGATGCACTAAGAGTCTGATCCAGGAAGTCAGTAGGTTTTTTGCCACAATGAATCAGTATAACTCACGTTGCATGAAATGAGCAGACATAAAGTGCATTTCAGGACATGATATGGCCTTGTACTGTCTTCTGTGATGGTCCATGGAATTCCCTTGAAGAAAGCAACTTGAGCGTTGTTTTTACATTGTGGGGCAGAAATGTTTCACCTGGAAACTGTCATTTCTCTTTATATATCTATTTTTGAATCTCCACGAGATTTGTCTCTGGAAGCTCAGTATAAGGACACGTCCTTGACAAAGTTATTCTTTTTGAAACCATAACAGCTACGCCTGTGAATTTGTTTGCCTTTTGAATGTCTCTGAGAACTACCACCTCTTATATAATTTGCAAATTTTCAGGTTGCTCATTTCTCAGGTGTGTCATTCTGTATAAACTGTACCCCCAAAATGCATAAGGAAAACGAGAAGGAAGAGACAACCCAATACAGTATAAGGACAGATAATCAGTCAAAACTCACACAATCAGGAGCAGATGTAGCCCAATTAAACTCAGCAGTTCACAGGTGTTCACAGGAATGACTTTAACATAAAAGTACACTTCTCTTTAGTGCTCCTTAATTTTACTTTTTTTTTTTTCTAGAGCTCTTTAAATTTTATATACTTCACCAAACTAAAGTACAAGAAAGTAGACATGTAATTGGCGATTAGTTGGATATAATTGACTTAAAATTCAACATGTTAATTGTTTGTTTGATTTTGGAATCACACTTTTAGAAGTATGGTGAACCGTATTTACTGAGGGGATGAGAGTTAAATGATACCACATAATTTGTTCATATAATTTAGTTTTGAACGCCTGACAAAAAGCATACACGATTTAAATTGATATATACAAGATCTGCAGGTTACTAGAAAGTGCTGGAAATCTAGTCCTAATTGGCTTCAATGTGTATAATTATTTCTCAGCAGTATATAATGGAATTTGTTATTGTCTCACTACCTGGACACTGTGCTATCAGCCAGAAACACAGCACATATGCTATTCATCCTTTTCTAAATGGTGCTTTTCTGACTACTGTTTTAAGAGTTTATTGAGTGGAATGAGCAGAGTGACAATGCACACATTTTTCACAAGTATTGTTTTTTATGGTATTAGCATTAATCCTTAGACTTCGTATTGCATTGCATAATGGAAAGGTTCTCTTTTACCCAGGTCCCATAACATGTGGAAGACAGAATTCTGTCTAGCTTTTCATATTTTATATTGTATTGGGATGCCTTTTTTTCCTGGAGATAATGTCAACACAGATTTTGCCTTAGCATGGCTCCTAAAATGATGGGTGCTTTCTTTTTTTGGTATGTGAGACCTTACTAAAGTTCTTACCTTCAGATAGTATTTGCATTCAGGGCGAGATACACCTGCAAGTTCAAAGAATGGGCTTGAAAGTATGCATGACATTGCCATCTTGAACTACCTTTACAATGCAACCCTTACATTATTTGGCTTTATTTAACCCACTCTTCAGTACCATTTTTCTCATGCCAATGCACACTCTGCTTCTTAAGCAAATGAGCTCTGCCTGTCTTAATTTGTCAAAATCCTCAGGATCAGACCCGATAGCTTTTAGCTTTCCAGATTTGGCAGAAATTACATCTAGTCAATAGGGTAAAGCTTTTGCCGTGTTATTTGAGAACTAATGTAGCTATAATTCTTACATTATATTAAGTCCCAGTATTTGACTTCCCTGTAGCACTTTCGATGTTATTCTAATCTGGCTAGCAAAGATGTGCAAGCCACTTCAGCATCCCTGTGTCATCATTTGCAGTTCCTCTCTCTTCATTTCTTCTGTACCAGTATGTTTTTCAGTGGCATATCTTGTGAGTCTTTGTTCTTGTTGATTTTTTTGCACTGTATAATAAGAAGTTATGTGGGCCTTTTGAACACACAGGAGGAGTTGCTGGAAAGTACTGGTAAAATAGTAAGGCTTGAGTACTTTAGTCTATAATGTCCCTTCAAATATTGGGGTTACCCTTCTGAATAAAAGCAGCATGTGGACACTTGTTTATATCTCCAACCATACTTACTGTCTTGGACTGAAAGCACTGTTAAAATCCAAAGATATTTTTGTTCATGTACAAGGAGAGAGAGAAATAGATGGCTTTGCCAAATAAAACTATTATTGGTCTAGGGGTCCTTTTTGTTGTGTTTTTTTTTTATACTACTTTCCTCTAAAAATTAGCTTTGTGTATGTTCTAATATAAGGCAATATAAAGATAAACCACTTGTGAGATCTTACTTTGCTTCTTCTGAGGTAAATCTAGCCACCTTTTCTTCCTCCTATTATTAGGTCTACATATCATATCACTACTAAGAGCACTACTGACAGCCCATTGAGTTGTTTTCATATTCCAGAGGGATGGTTGTATGGATCAGACCAATGAGCCACAGGTGATGTCTTCAACAGATTAAAATAACTCTGTAACTTGATTCCACTGTTCGATGATTCAGGGACTTCCTGAGTGAGTCTCGTGGCTTGATCTTGGCCAGCAGCCAGACACCCACCAACACACTCTCTCACTCTCCCTCCTCAACAGGAGGATGGGAGAAAATAAGATGAAAAATCTTATAGGTCTGGTGGTGTGGTTTCTCCGTGAGCTGCAAGTCTGTTCTGATATGGTCTTCCGTGGGCTGCAGGAGGACAATCCACTTCACTATGGTCTTCTCCAGAGGCTGCTGGGGAATCTCTGTTCCACCACCTGGGACACCTCCTCCTGCTTCTTCTTCACTGACCTTGGTATCTACAGGGTTGTTTCTCTCACATTTTCTCATTCCCGTCTCTCACAGTTGCTGTGCAGCATTTTCCACCCTTTCTTAAATCTATGTTCCATAGGGTGCTGACACCTTGGCCGCAGGGCTCAGATGTGCCTTGTGATGGATTGGTCAGAGCTCCTGAAACCTGCTGTATCTGGCTTGAGGAAGCCCCAGCCTCTCCTCGCAGAAGCCACCACTGTAGTCTCCCTACTGCAGTATCACCCCCTCCCTGACATTCTTGATTTACCCTCCATTGACATTTACATCCCTCTCAATTCATCTCTGTTCCATCTCTGTTCAACTAACTCAATCCATCTCAAGAAGAATGATTCTTTCTTCTTTAAGAAACTGTTCTTCATGAGGACAGCTCTGATCATCTTCCTTGCCCTTCACTGTACCATCTCCAGGGCCCCACTTTGAGATGGGAACGTGGCTGTATCGATGGAGAGGGTGGCTGAGCAAAACAGACAAGTTCTCCAAGCAACATTCAAGGCACCAAATGTTCTGGAGGAAAGGAGATATGTTCTCTAGTTTGGGTTTGGTTTTTTTTATACTTTGTTTTTGCCTGCAGGTAACCTTTATTTAATTAATACAGAGTGAAGAGTTTCACCTCCTGTTTTCCAAGGTAAGGACTTCACTTGACTTCTCCATGTTATAGTTTTCATTATCTGCAGTAAAATGAACTAAAAAATATTAGGATTATAAATTAAATAAAATTTTATATTTGAATAATGATTAAAATTAGGCATTTATGGAGTAATACGTATTTTATATACGTTGTTATTCCCTGTTTTGAGGAGATCATGACAGCAGAATGACTTTAACATTTAAACATTTCTGAAACAAAGGTATTTTTTTTAAAAGGTAAAAGCTGTCTCCCAGCATGACATAATAGTGAGTTTCTTACACTTTTTGAAATGTAAAGTATAACAATTACTCAGTTAAGGAATTAAATTATTTAAATTGGAAGTGGAATTTGTTACTCTTTCAAGTAATTTTTAAAAATTAATAAAACATTACTTAAGTAAATTTAGTGCTTATATCTCAAATATAGTGTAATAAATTTCACATAAATGAATAAGTCATTATTTAATTTAAGTATTAAAACCAGATCATTTGCAAACAGTTGGTATGAGCCTGGAGAGCTTGTGGCTCTTTCTGCAGCAGACATTGCCTGTAGGAGGAAGCCATTTTTATCATTTGGTTGCCCTGACTAGACTGGGGTGGCAAGAGAGGAGAGGCTGATACCATTGAGACCTGTGAGATGCATCAAAAAGGGAAGAGTTGATGAAACTGATGTATCTCATCAGACTGCTTCACTGCACTTTAGGCACTGCTCTGCCCTTGCTGTAGTTACACATCCTGCAGAATTTTCTGTGGGATATATTGTTTAAAATGAGTTCTGCCAGAACAGTGGTTGCACTGCAGAGTGGAAACATGCTGCAGATCACATCGGGAAACTATAATGCCGTTTGACAGGCACCTGCAATCCATCTACATCCCAGCTACAAATTTGGCAGACCTCAGAAACCTGACTTCAGGCCGATCTGGGAGGCTGTAGCTGAGATTCCAGAATTGCAGAGGGCCATGATTCCCAAATTAGCAGGCACCCCAGTGTGAGCTGCCTGATGCAAAACTGGAGAGCTCTGCAGGACAAAATGATATTGTGATACATGAGGAGCTCCAAGGCATAATTTTGACCACCTGCTTTTTTAAAAATGCCCTTTCATGGAGCTTCTGATACGTTTGCTTTCACTCCCAAGTAGGTGATTTTGTCGTTTGCTTTCTTGATTGCACTCTCCTTCTTTGTTCTTCTCCCATAAAATATTGACTTGATGCACAATTACAAATGCGTCATGCTTTTCTCCTGCTCAGTAACCCTAGGTGTTCTCTCTGGAAGTCCTAGCTTGAGCCTTCAGTCCTGGTTCTTCATTTTTTTCAGTGCAGGCAAAGAGGTTGATTGTTACAGTATTTTCAAAATGCAAAGACTTTTGAACATGGCAATTGAAGAACAGGCACCTTAGTTCTAAATATTCTTAATTAAAAGAGTGTCATTAATGTAAAAAAGTATTTTTTTCCTAGAGCCAGGTGTGTAACCACTGAATAGCTGAGTTTTACAAGGAATGTTTAAATTATATATCACAGAATCACAGAATCACAGAATCTTTTAGGTTGGAAGGGACCTT
>BJBW01004399.1:39309-73089 GCA_004320125.1 Scolopax mira
TGAACCTCCCCTGGCGTAACTTGAGGCCATTTCCTCTCGTCCTGTCACCTGTGACTTGAGAGAAGAGAGTATATACTGTATATAATACAGTATGTTTTAAAAATTACATTAATAAATTCTACTTAGTATGATATTATATGACAATAATTTCTATGAAAAGCGATTGAGAGTTTCTAAAAATTGGTAATTAAACATGATTAAAATTTATTCTGTCTATTGATATACTAACTCCCTATCCCAAACCATAGCTACCTCCACATCATTTTTGTGTTCCTGTCTACATTTAATTACATAAATGATTGCATTTTTAGTTCACTTTTCAAAACTCCATATGTATCAAGGGTATGACATATTATACATGACAAGTGATATGGAATATTTTGATCAAATCCAACAATACTTGTTCTTAATTACTTTTTAATCGTGTAAATGTCTTAATAGCATTAGATGACAGTAACTTTGTCTCTTCCTGATGAAAAATACATTATGGGAAAGAAACTATGTGAGTGAGTTAAAACTTAAGGAGCACTTAATTCCTACTTCTCTTAATGCTGGGAGCTTGCAATTCTGGTAAAGGAATAATGTCAAAAGCTCATCAGTTCCTTGGAGACGGAGAGCCAGAAGAAAATTAAATTATTAATCTGTGGCTAGTACACTAGGTCTGACAAAAGCCTTCAGCTGTACTGCTTTCTCATTTCCATCTAGCTCCAAGTCAGCTAAGTCAAGACTGATTCTTACTTTCTGGTTGCTTTACATGGATTTTTTATCAGAACTTGGCAGTTCACCAAAACTGGAATGTTTACTAAAATGCTATTTTATATGAACTTGCTCCACCAAAAGTAGTCACGTTTTCATTGGAAGCTATGGCTCTGGGTCTGGTGGTCACCTCAAGTTCTCAATAACCTCTGGCTGCAGGGCAGTGTTGCTGTGTTCCACTATACAGTGTGGAAACTGGGAACTCGGAGAGCTATACCCTAACACATCTCTCTGTGCTTTTATGTTCAGGCTCCTTTGATAGGGGACTTCCTTGACTTTTATGGCCTCTTAGGTCCACACCCCAAACCTCAGGAACAGTTTTACCCATACCTTAGGTATATGGAGTAACCAATTGTTCCATTTCATCTCAATACCAAAGTTTTGGAGATAAATATATTTTTTTTCCTTGCCTGTGTATAAAAATTTTTTATCTGTGCAAAATGCTGATGCTTGTAATTAGCCTTTCAAATCACGAAAATCCTCTTCTGAAGTTTTCTGCATCTTCCAGCTCAAACCTTTTCAATTTTCATTACCTGTAGTTGCCTGCAGTTTTTGTTATTTAAAGAAAAATACAGAGGTTAGAAGGGTTGATTCATTGTGTATTTCTAGAGTTGTATGATTGAAAGAAATTAACAGCTCATGCAAACACATTTTTATTTTCAAAATAAATTCATTAAGATATGAAAATGCTTTGGTTCAATTAAATTAAGAATTGTATTTCAAATAGATAAGGAATTATTTTTAAAAATCAGCTTTATTTCTATTTCAGTTTTGTTTTCCGGCTATGCCATGTAACAGTAAGACCTACCTTGAGCACACTATGAATGATAGTTGAGGAAAAGGCATTAAAAAATAAACACTGCTCCTCTGTTGGTATCCTCTGGTACCAGTGGGTATTTTTGCACTGCAGTTTTGGAAGCAGAAGTCCTGAGAACGGTACCAAGAAAAGTGAGGAGCTATGTGCCAGCACTAAAACTCAGTGCAGTATTGTTGGAAATTCCAGCAGAGCTGGTGGGCTAAAGGAATTGCATTGAGGGTCAGGTGTTGGGCACTGAATGACATCAGCTTTTATTTTTATGCAATACAAAGCTTTCACTTTACCTAAAGAAAAATATTTTTAGAATTTACTTTCTTTTTTTACATATATGCATTTTACCACCTAACTCCCAAGATATTTCAGTGTTTTGTCCTCATTTTTGGCTTATGATTATATTTCAGAATCACAGCATTTTGTAGTCCCATTTTTCAGAAAGAAATTGTTATTTCCTGTTTGCATTTCCCAGACTGCTGTGTCTCAGATATATGACTTGAATGTCCTTTAAATTGGCCCAGCATACTTTGGCCAACCACTCACTGTTTTATCGTGGTTGTTTAACACTTAGTCAAACAATTGTGTAAAAAAAAATAATTAAAAAATCCTCATACTTTTCTATTCTCTTTCTTCATGAATTTAGACAAAAAAATAATGAAAATATGAAATCTGAATGCTCAAAACTCCAGAACAAAAAAGTATGAAATCTGAATGCTCAGAACAAACAACTGCTTGTTGCTTCAATCAACAAGCAAACAAATAGAGAATTAATAACTTTTTAAAGCAAAATTTTATTTCTATAAAAATAATTACTTCAGACAAACCTTGATGCAGGGAATGAGAGGGATTACATAGTAGTATTGTTGACACTGATTCATAATTGGTACTTATCTCAGAAAATATTTAGCTTTCCTGTAGTGAATAAACTCAAGACATAACAAAGTACTCTTTCTGTGAAATTTCAGCCTTTTCTTGGCTTCCAGTTCTTGCACTGAAATGGGAATGATGAGTTCCAAATTCTTTGAATAAAAACCTTGAAAAAAAAGTTTAGAAATTTTCATTCAAGTTGGTTTATATAGTCAGTACATACCTCTAGACATATTTGGATGAAGGTCATTGGGAGGTATCTGTCTCTCGACTTTGGTCCTGGGTATGTAGCTGAGGATACAGTTTCACATATACTATTTTTTTGACAGAAGTCAGCTTCCCTCACCCTTCTTTCTACTGCCCTGGCAGCTCATTACTTTCTATGTAGCATATCTCACTGCCTTTACTTTTTTATATAATTCTCTTTATTACGCATCATTCAACTGACAATGTTATAGTGTGGACCCTATAATTAATCTTGATAGTACTAAGAATGTACATACTGTTGAGTGAGGATAACTACTAGGCATAGAGGGAACAAACAGCAGGTTTTGCTGCTGAAACCATTCTGTGGTAAAATGGTACCCTGAGAATAGCTTCTTAATTATCAGGTAAATAAAGCATTGGGAAAGGAGCCCTCCCTAAGCAGAGACAAACCCATAGTTTCTATTGTTCCTTACTGGGAATCATAATTAATAATTATTATCCCATAGGAAAAGAAAAGCACCAAACCTCTAAACAGTGGGGTAGGTAAACATCATTGTTAAAACTGAGTCTTTCTGGACAACAGCTAGAAGAAATGAGAAAAAGTGTGAAGATTAATCAGGAAGAGAGAACAGAACAAACAGAGGAGAAATGGAAGTAATCTTTACTTACACTGAGATTTCCTGAATAATTCTCCGCCTTATTTCTTCATTTTTGAAAGAAACTTGACAGCAACATCTAGGGCCAGGATAAAAAGAGTGTTTACATTTTGTTGTTCTCCAGCTAATCAGTACAGCACAGGACATTATGCTCAGTCTCATTCTTTTAGTGTTTGCTCAGGAGCTGAAGGAAGTAGGTTAGTGTCAAACATGTAAGGGAGTATTCATAGACTGGAACTCTTTCATGGTTTAAAAAGAGCAGCTCTAAGTCCTAAAGAAACATTTTCCTGGATTTCAATCTTTGTTATATCTGTGCTATCAGAAAGCCAGTGCCATGTAGAAAGCATTATTAACCTTTGTAAAACAACCCAGAATAGCTGTTAAGACTGGAGGTATAATGATTACTTTTGCGGTAACTTGCCAAACCAAGGTTAGCACAGTCTTAGGAGAAGTCACAGATCCCATCGTTTTACTTTTGTTAATTCAGTAGTTACTTTTGCCCCTGTGAAAAGTTACCATGGACACGCTGTTATTGTGACTTTTTTGTCCACTTCTTTATCAGAGAGTATAAAGATTTTTTGTGTTCTTCTTTCCCATGACAAGAAATTCTGAAAGCCTATGTGCATTGGACACATTGAGTCATCTTCACTTGTACCACTTAGTGAGATCCTTTCCTGAGTGATTAGAATCTCTTTCTGGCTTTATTGAATTTCACTGTATTTCACTAAATTTTTTTAGAGTTAGAAGGGACCATAGAGATCCTCTAGTCCAAATTCCCTGAAGCAGAATTGACTAGAGCAGGTTAGAGCATGTCATCAGGACTGCATCCAGGCAGGTCTTCAACATCTCCAGAGAAGGGGACTCCACAACTTTTCTGGACAGCCTGTTCCAGGAAGGAACATTTAAGCTTATTTTCCTTATCTTCTCCTCCTTGGTATAGGAATTCTGTGCTGACTCACAAACACGCTCTGCTGCCAGTTGTTTTGGGTCTGTTTCCTGAGGCACAGAATTTGTCCATTTGTAAAGATTTGGCCATTTGGAAGATGCTTGAGGTCAGCCGTTTTGGCAATAAATGTTGTTTTGGAATTACCAATTCATATTTCCAGTTTGTTTCCAGTACACTGGTTTTGCCGCTACCCATTCCTTCTCTGGATAGCCAAGATACTGTTTATTATATAAAAAATTGTGGCTAAATTTTATCTTCATCTCTCCTGTGGTAGTGAGATAAATACCAGCAATATTTTAAACTGAAATTTTGAAGAACATTTACTCTTTTCCAAATTGTCTGTGGATCCAGTATCATCACAGAAGATTATCCAGGGCTCCAACCCTGATCTTGTCTCCAGGTTGCTTTACATAGTATGTCAATGCTAAAGCTATAGAAAATATTGTGAGAAGAAGTGTATGTATACAAAAGGCATTTGCCTGAAGATCTATATTTACCTTGGGAAGTTTTAGAAGATCCTAGGAAAAGATCTTTTCTTAGGAAAAGCAATGGGGTATTTTTTTCCTTCCTACTGACTGATCACTTGTGCTTGGTGGAAACTCAAATTTCTGAACTATTTCTTTGACCTGCTTGAATATTTAAATATCAAATGTAAAAAATATGCTAAAGAAGAAAATGCATGTTCAAAACATGGGACAGAACTACAAGAGACCAGAAAGGAGTATGCTATGCATACTATTGAGACCTATTTCACACTCTTGTGCTTTTCCAAATGCAGTATGAAATACTGGTTTCATGGCATCATCATCTAGTAGTGTCAAGGTATTTTATTAAATATTCTGTGACATGTAAAAATCCATTGTATAGCTTGCCTTTAGCCATATTACATGCATGTCATACATGTAAACTATGCATTCATAAGAGGTCAGACAACAGTCTGCCATAAAACTTTATGTACTTTAGTTTTAGTTGGAAGTCTTATTTTTTATTTTGGAAAGATTACTGGTTTAAAAGCATTAATTACTATAATGTGCCCTTAAAGTCATTCTAGGAGGCTGATTCACAAAATAAATGTTACATTTTTTGAAAATCTGTAGTCTGACGGAAGTAACATAAAATGGAAATGAGCTCAGATTTTTGCCTTAATTTTTTTGTTTCAACTGTAAGGTTTAAATCTTGTTTCCATACATGCATGCTTTTTTCTTTTTGATTTCTGCTTTTATAATGATTGAACCATTATACTGCACTCTACATAATTTCAATTAAATATTGGTCACTGCTCTTACAAAAAGTGCTCATATTTTCATTGTAAAAATGTCTTGATTTAATAATCATTACCTAAAACTGAACTTGTTTCATAAATGCACCTATTTATATTTTAAGGCAAGCAATGTCCACAGGGAAAAGTCAGACAGACACTAATTTTATTTTGTAAATCCACTTTACAATGTATGTTCCTTGATTTGAAATCGAAGGCACTTCAAAAGTATTGTGAAGTTGAAGAAATAACACATCAGCTAAAATCTGGAGGCTTACAATTTGCTCCTCTTCACCCCATTGAGCTTTTGTAATAAGTAATGGAAAATGTCTTTCCATTAGTGCAGTTGATAAAGTTAAAATTTTCTTGATTAATATTCTCTTGCAGAAATCAGGTACTGCTATGGATTTATGCTATGGATGTGTCTTGATGCTTGTAATTTCTTTTGTACTAAAGATACAGCTGATAAGGATTTTATTTAATAAGGATAATTGTTATTGAAAGATTTGGATGTTTAATATTCCTTAGGTATCTCTACTGACAAATCTAAAAAATGTGAGAATCTCTGATACTTGACGATGACCTTCAGTGATATCACAGGGATTTATGCAAGTTTTATTCAGGTAAATGGTGCAAGGAATATGGTATTTCATTTTTCTTGCATTGATACAGTATATAAAGATAAGGCCTACAGATGGTGAGTACCATGGGGAACTTTATGAATCTAAGTTGTTTTTTTTTTTTTTATTCTGGTAATGAATAACACTTCATTAAAACCCATATAAATCTTATTTCAAAGAATTTTGGAAGCATTTCAATATTCTCATTATATCTCAAGTAATTTTGGGATAGTCAGTTAACTGTCCCACCAGTTAAAATTAATGTAAATTATAACAGTAACAAGCACAGCACATGCAACAACTGCAGGATGTACTGACTATACCTATACTGACTATATCTATACATGTCTGGGAACTTTCCTGGGCATTGAGATCAACTGGTAAGAAATGGCACCTGCTTACTTTCCAGAACAGGGAATACATGCAGTCTGTCTTCTGGGAGCAATCCTGACAATGCATTAAGCCTCAAATCATATCCAGAAATGGTTTGTGAGAGTGCTAGCAGGACCCCAGTCTAGAATTGTGCCAGAATCTTATTAAAAAAAAAAAAAAAAAAGATGGTATAAGTAACAGTCTCCCAGTACCAGGAGACGTTCTTTGCAACTACCTAATATTTTTGAAAATATGGCCTTTCTATCTCTTGGACAGACTGGTGGTTGTAGCAGGACTTCTAGGATTATTAGTGAGAGAAGAATACATGCAAGGGTTTCTGAAAGAAAGAGAGGCAAGTATGATTCATTAGATTCAAGAACTCAGGAGGGGAGAACAGAGTGATATAAAGGATAAAAAGGTCAGTCAGAGAATACGAATCTTGACCTACAGAACAAGTATATAAATATCTGTGTGTGCTAATGCACCGCTTCTGAGTACTAACAGAAGAGAGTTCTGCTGATCCAAGGGGAAACCCTCGGCTAGGAAACTGCCCTGTCTTTAGGCATTTCAGTAGCTTCATTTGCTTTGGTGTGCATAACCTCAAGATCAACTCCAATCTTTGTTGATGATTAACTCCTCCTCTACCGATGACAAATCATTTGCAATTATATGAAATATTAAAAAAAAAATTCATACAGAAATCCTATGCTTGCAAGTGAATTTAGATAATCTGCCAGAAGCAAGTTGAGTTATGTGTACTGGCTTCCTCAAATAAGACAGAAAGAAGCAGAACTCACTCCTTGTGCATGAGCCATAAGTGTCAGAATTAACGGATGACACAGATTTCCTCTGAACATATTACTTTGCTATTTTCTGAAATGGACATCAAGACATGGTGGCCCAGCTATTTTGAGGTCTTGAAACACCATTGAAATCAATGGGAGATGTAAAGTCTAAAGAACTTGCTGAAGATCTCTGCTGCTGTCTTTTTCCACGGATCTTTTGTAGCAAATGTAAGACATTCATAGCAATTTAAAGGTTGTCACTTTGTAGCTATACATATTCATTATTTTAGAATGTTTGTTTCCCCCACTTGTTCTCTTTCTCATGGGTATCTGAACCCTTGAGGTACTATTTCGTATTCAAGAACTTTGATTCTCTTTTAATTCCACGATGGTCCACTAAGTTAATGTATAGATTTTTCTCTCCAGGTGTCATTTCATCAGTAAGTAAAATTTGGTTGACGCTAGCAGTGAAATGCATTAGCTGATTCAGGGACATTTTTCTCTTTTTCCAGTGATTTTTTTTTCCTAAAATAATTTATTTTTAATATTTAAGACAGAATAATCCACCATGGGTTGATCAGAACTTTGATCTTGATCTCATCCCTGATCACTTTGGCATTGATTTAACATTATTCTTGCCTTACCAGACAGACTAGGATAAAAACTGTCGTGTGCATTCACCTTTGTTAAAAGATGAATGAATAAGGAAGGCTTTAAAAGCTTTTTAAAGAGCAAGGTGCTGGAACTGCTTTCTCAATCTGCATTCTTTCCTGCTGTTTTATGGGATGTACTGAAAATGTGCTTTTTAGAGGTCAGAGCATTTTTTTCCAGGTGTGAAAAAAAAGGATGTAAGCCATAAATTAAAACACCTATAGAATAAGTTCAAGAACTAGTCCATTCCAGCTACAGACACCCTATTCCCTTGAAAATTATGACTCATCAAAAGCAAGAATCATATCTCATTTCTAGAACTCCAGCTAGCTTAACTCTTATCCATTTGTGGTTTGGGCTTTGCCATTTGTAATTTTTTTTTAAATAACCCTTCTTTGTTCTGTTAACTCAGGAAAGAGAAGTACAACCTGCTGGAATAAAAAATACTTCATGGAGGACTTACTTCATTGTAAGTATCTACAGGGCTTTGTGTAATATCTTTATCTTTTATTCTCATCTAAATTAGCAGCCAACAGATAGATATATGACATTTTCTAACTACCTGTGCAGTGTCATCTTTATGTGACAAAAAAATAAAAAGAAGTTAATGAATTCATTGGAAGCACTTAAAAAAATGAACAGTAACAGGAAAGAACATACTTAGCATGATCAAGCAAGCATGTCCAGCATAACAGGAAAAAAGTGCTCATTGAAATACCAGGTCTGAAAATTGACCATCTTTTCTCGGGGAACAACCTCTTTGCCAGTGTTTCAGGTGAAGTTCTCAGTTCTCAGGTGAAAAAAAAGAAATTCAAAGATTCACACACCAACTTCTTCATAAGTCCCAGTCTGAGTATATTTTTCTAAACTTATGACAAAGGATTCTGAGCTTTTGCTATTAAAACTAAATTAGCAGAAGCAGACAGGTTAGGTTTAAAAATACTTCATTGTGGACATTAAGTAATGTTAGAGAAACAGTGAAATTATGCTAAGTAACATTGTCTTGAGTCTGTCACTACCTTTTTCTTCTGCTACACAACCTGTTTTTCCAGCAGACAGTCTTGAAGAATATATATAGAATGGGGATTTGAGTTACAGTGTAATGTAGGATTATATTTGGCACTTGGATTAGGGCTCTTACTTTCAATTCTCCTCTGGTTTGCTGTAAAAAACTAATAAGTGTGTGTCAGATCCTTTTCTCTTTTACAGAGGTTTGTGACAGGGATAAACCATATTCTCTTGTTATTCTTGTTAGCTGAAGGCTCAGTGATCAGGTGCTCTACTGTTCCCCTTATTTATTCAGCACTGTATTGCCTTCAGCTGTGCCTTGATTGATTTGAAGTTACTTTAGCATTTGTAGTCCACAGAGAAGATTAGAACATTTACATCTATCTTTTGAAGACTTTCTCTTAGGATTTTGAGTATGACAGGACAGTCATGGCATTCTAGATCTGGAAGAAAAGTCAGTAACTGACTCATTAAATGAGACTTAGGCAGAGAGTAAATATCAGAAACCAGGGCTTGGAAAGTCATGGCCAGCTGTTGTCTGAGACTTGCAGCATGTAAAATTTATATACACACAGTTTTATTATCTTTTACACTGAGCAGGCACTTTGCATGTACCTAAGAGCACCTTGGCCTGGCTGATCAACACAGTACCACCTGAATAGAATTTAGAAAACATAACACAACAAAGTTTGGTTTCAATTTGCCTTAGTCATCTACAGTGCAGAGTCAATTCCTGAATAAATAATGATGGATTCTCTTCTTGATCAGTAGAATAACATAGGGAATTCTAGAGTGGGATTAATCTCATCCCAAATAGACTGTACCAAAAGAGGTGAGATTCCACAAAAGTGTCTCCATTAACTTTACAGGGAGTCTAAATAAATAGCCCACCTCTTCAGCTCCCTGAGGGATTAAATACAGGGTGCGGTCTTGGAGCATGCATAACAGACTGAACGGACTGGCCACTGCACAAATGCATCTAAATCTGCAACTTTCTTTAGATTAAACGTCTAGTTAGTGTCTTTGTGTCACATTTCATAACAGCCTAGAAGCCATGGTAACCAACAGTGGACAAACAGTTGGTTGAGATGGCTCCAGTGATGCCATCCTCCTAACGTACTTTCTTCCAAGATCACTAAGCAGGGAAGAAATGGAGATATAAGACAGCAGGACTGTCTCATACCAGTGAAAGAGGGATATTTGCAGCGCTTCTGTAATATAAGAGCGCTCTTTCCCTCTGCTGATACTTGATGTATGATGCACTCAATGGTGGATGACTGAAGGTTTTCATGGCTGATGGATTTAATTTGAAATCCATCATTAGTTATTTTAAGGAATATGCTTGCCAGTTCATCAATTCCAGGTATGCTTACTTTCCTGAAACAATTGTTTTGCACTACTGAAAACTGTAATCACTTTATTCCTATTATATCTATTAAGTTTATAAAGATATTTCAAGTTACTGATGGCATACAGTGAATCGCATTTGCTCTTTGTTGTATAATGAAAAATTATTATTTCCTACAAGAAACTAAAGTAGGTGATATTTTTAGAGGGGAAATGTGAATAATTGAGGTATGAATGACATGATGTTACTGCTTGGGCTGTTCCACTTGCAGCTAAGAAAGAATCAGTGAACTAGTTTAACCTCATGGTTTATGGTATTATCACACATCTCTTTGTTTGCTCTTCTGCTACTATACATCAGTGGAACATTCCTCTGCTCTCTTTTCCCTGAGTAATTACATACTGAAAATAGGATAGCATATAATACCTACTATCATGATGCCAATACAGCCTCCTGAAGTCTTTTTTTGTTATCTTGTTATTTATAGAAAAGTTAGTAATTTTGGCAAAGAAGCAAATCCCTGAAATAGTATTAACCTTTCCTTACCAAATTATTAAATCAATAGTTTTTCAGAGACCATGGAGGATTGCTAATCCATGGTTCTACCTGAAGAAAGCCCATGCAGAGTAAACCAAGAAGTATCAGAGACGCTTTTTAGGAAAAAAAAAAAAAAAAGTCTTACATCCATTGGTTTTCATTTTCTGTTTTTGTTGTTGTTAGCAGTATGATTATACAAGTAGTAGCAGGTGTCATTGGATACACAGCACTATAAGGTACCTATAGGCAGGTCAGCATCAATGGGTATAAAGTGGTGTCATTCTTTACATCTAGTGGGCTGTAAAGTGACATCCCTTTCTTTATTGCCTGTCTTTGAGTACTGTTGTTGCTAGTAATGTTTTCTGCTTTATCAAGCCATAATTCTGGGTTTGGCTAAAGCTTCTGCATGCCAGCTGCAGTGGCAGGTAAACGGATATCACAAACTGTTACTCATGTTCCCTGGCAATGTCTGTGCTACAGAAATAATCTGTGTGGGACTGATCTCACTTAATTATAGATATCTATATTACGGACATCTACCTTTGAGTACATCACTAGTTCTAGGACACATTACTGTTTGACTTACTTTTATTGTTTTCTTTTCAGTGGGATGTTATACATTCAAAATGCTTATTTCTGTCTGCAGGCTGTGTGGGTTTAGAAGCTTCAATGAGAACTTTTGCTTAGTAGAAATTTACTTTTAGACTGATGAAGCTGCCTCAGTGAGTTGTTACTTAGACAATTCTAGACTGCATGAAAGGCTCATAGGGGACTGTTGCCAGGAACTGCTAGCCCAGGAACTGCCGACCTAGATGGCATCAACAGGAAAAAGAAGTGAAAGCTGCATTGAGCCTAGTCCAGAAATTATCTAAACAGTGGCAGAAAGTAGAAAAAAAAATCAGCTCGTTGTTTCTGTCAACAAGATCACTTCAGTGCTTTTTTTTCCAGTTGGGGGACATTGGTACAAGTAAATTAAACCATTCCAGGAAAATATTCCTCAATACAGATACTTGACTGTCAGTACTGCTGAATTATTGAAGAGGTCTTGGTACAATTGGTACAATTTTGGCCTGTGCTGACAGTTTTTAAATAGGGGGAGTCATGAGCCAGGGAACCAAACTCCAATATACAGTTTGGATACTGATACACTATTTTGGGGAATTGGCAAGTTTAATGATGTGGTTGTGGACCATTTCATGCCAGTTGCCCTCAATATCAGAGAATATTCCTGATCATATTTAATTTACCAGTACAGATGTAGCCAGAGTGGGTTCTTGGTATTAGTTCCTGATGAAGTTAGATTGACTGCATTTTCTGAAGCTTTCCAGAAAGTTAACTCCATCTCTTCTGTACTGTAGAAGCATTCTGCATTCACTGTCATTAAAAGGATAACATATTTGATTATTCTTCTAATTTCTGTGTCCTTCTGTTACCCAAACAGCCAGTGGCTAGTTTTTCCTCTGCACATTGACAAGAACAAGCGCATCTCAAAATTAACACTGGCCTGTAATGAAAATAGTGTCCATTGATAGGAAAGGCTGTATGAATAGAAAGCAGTCATGTTGATCTGGCCACATGGAGTTTCTCATGTGTTGTAACATAAGATACTGTTTCTACTACTCACCATCATTCTTCGGCCCCTCATGCTTATCCCTTAGTGTGTCCCTTCATCCAAAAGGGAAATACAGTTCTTTGCAATCACAAATCTGTCAAAATTCTTTACCACTGTACCTGCAAAACCATAACCTCTGGGAGATTATTTCAATAAAAATTTAAAAAGAAGATTCATAACAGTTGGCAACTTCCAATCACAAATAATATTCAATGTCATGCTTCATATTTACATAACATAAAAATCTCTCAGGTGACTCTCATTTGTGAGAGATGGAGCATCTATGAGCAATTATTGGTGACCCTTCCTTGAATACACCAATCAAATTAGCATTTCTCAGGACAAAAAAGTACACTTTTTAACAATAAAAGAAAAAGGAAGTAGTCTCAGAATAGATAACCATAATGAGTGTCAGTAGTTCTCCCAGTGGGAATTATTCATGATTATGTCAACCTTTTTCAGACAAATTCAAATTCTGAGAGAGAGAGAACGAGACCCACAGAACTAGGAGCAGAAATTTTCCCATCCATTTCTTAAAAATAAATGTATTGGTGTGACAAGTGAGGTAAGGATTCAGAATCTGACCTAGGAGTGGTAGACAGCTCTTTTTAATGTCTAATTATAGGCAATGACATATCTGCCAGGACAAAACCCCAAAGGAGGCGGGTGAAGCATTTAATATTCAGTACTGAAAATGTTGAACCAGTTATCTGTCTGAAATAAATTGTTTTTATTCTGCTTAAGAATTTAATCCTGTGAATTAGATTCTTGTAGTTTTTTTACTCTTTCCTTGTTTGTCTTCACCCAGCTAAATAACACAATAAGGAGAACAGAACTTAATCTTTGTTGTGAGTTCCTCTGTAATTCAAAAACCTCCTTATAATTAGGGAATTTTTTTAGAGATTTCATGCTCCCAGAATGAATGCTACAAATCCCAGCACTGGCTACAGTTGTGCCTTCTACACCAAATGCACATAGGTTAAAATATAGACCCAGTCCAGGGAGCAAGGATTAGAACTTGTGACTCTCCTCCCACCTTAGTGCACTAATAATAGGCTGAAGTGTTTTACTCCCTCTTTATAGTTCAATGAATCACAATTTTTATTATTTTTTCAAAGATTAACAGCTTTGATAATCACGGCATAAAATTCATTTCCTTACTGCAAGCAGGCTGTGAACCAGTGGAAAGGCAAAAGGTACCAGCATGTACTCTACTACACCAAAAAGAGTACATAACCAGTCTCTCATTTTGTGTGAAGGGAGGAGTTACTGTGACTGCCTTTTCTTCTGCCTATCTACTTGGTTTTTAATAGGATGACCAAAGCAAGTATACCAAGGGGCAAACTATGAAAAGCTAGGGTTCTCCTCCAGACCCTCTCTTGGTCACTGAGACTCAGCAAATGGATTGTATTTGAATATTTAGTTCTCATGTTGTTTAAAACCAGTGTTTTCTAGCTCTGTGTTACAGGTCATGGGTTTTGGGTAACCCAGTATGAGGTGCCAAATTCTTTCTTTACATTTCATAAGAAAACAAGGTCTGATGACATTCATTACCTTATTGCCTGCCTCTTTTTCTTTGTATCATTATGAATCTTTTTTCTATAATAAGTTCAGTCCTAGAGGTAGTAGGCTTCGAGTACTGGTTTCAGTATGATTTAGTGTTTGTTATTTTAACACTAAAATAATTTGTACTTGATTATATTGATTTAATTTCACATTAATTTAATTTTTTGTTTGTAAGAAGATAGAGGTTTGTTACATTAAGCATGACAATTTTGATCGGGTTTTTTGTTAAAAAAAAATTGAACACCGAGCTAGAATCCCTCCTTCCTGCTATTTCTGTAGACAAGGGGGAGATTTTACTTAGAAGGCAACCAGTGTAACAGTTCTGAGCTTTGTCTCAGTTTGGAGTCACTGCTGAGATGGCAAAGATAATAAGATTATAGGATGTGATCACTAGTGTGACAGCAACTCATACAGACAAGATAAGCCTTTTTGCAGCCTAACTCTCACCCATGCTGCCAGTGGGATAACTCTGACAATACAGAGCTCAGCAAAGGGATGCAGAACACAGATGGTACATGGGACAAGTAGTTGAGTGTCCCTTGAACTCTACAGCCACAGCTAGACATTAATACTGAAGGTAGCAAGCATAAACACACATTAGATACATCTATATAACGCACATATTTGTGCTTAAATAGTAGACAGTTTCTATTCAGAATATCCTTATCCTTAAATTCTGAATATGTTCAGTTTTTCAGTCTTAACACACTTCACTATAATATGACTGCCTAACTCTGTTTTTATTTTTTCCAGGTTTATACCACCTTAGCTGCCCTGAGCCTGGTCCCCAATCTTAGAGAAATAAAGTAAGGAGGTGATGTTGATTAGGTACGTTTGAGAAGGAGAGGGAAGAAAGGTGTATCTATCACCAACTTGAAGCATCGGGAAGACTATATTCAGTGCTCTTTCCTATTATAGAGATATTATGTGATATAGTTTGGTAATGTACTTAGTGCTTAGTATAGTGGTCCTGAGGAGTTAAAGGAAAAGTCAAAAAAACAGACAGGAAGGAAAAACAAGTGCCATGTTTCCTAACGTGAATTTTGATTGTCAAAGACTCCAGATAAAACACCTATATTTTGTTCTGTCTTAATATTTTTAAATTTTTTTGCATGTACACTTGATTACTGTATCAGAATCTTTAAATCTGATCTGATTGTTTAATTTTCAGTTTGTAAGACGTTTAGCACTGTATGAATTGTATTTAGTCCCTTTTTCTCTCTCTTTACTGAGGTCTCAGCTATTTTAATCTGGAGATGGAAACATTCTTTGCAAATAAAATGATAGAAAGTACTGTTTCACAGTACTGTTCACGTTTTTGATAGTACTGACAATGGACAAGGAGGGCTACAAAGAATAACAGCTAGGCAGATAAGGAATCATGAACATAATATGGAAAAATAAAATATAGGGAAATTTTATATTACTGACAAAGAGAGGGGCAAAGAACATGTATGAGAAGTAATGAAACGCAAAGCAAAACATTGAGGGTCAGCAACCACTCTTGGTGTGAAAGAAGATGTTCAACTGGAGATTGATAAAGTCTCTGAAAGCCAGAAACATCATAGGTTGTGCAAACTGAACAAATTATGTGAATGGAGGAGTGCAAAGCTCTCTTGTCTGCAATGAGTTGAAGCAATGGACAAGATAAGGCAAATAAGTTTCATTTATGTACTATCATAGCAGTGCATGATATTTCACAGGTGGGGGTGTTTATAGTGGAGAGACCAATGAGTTGATTAACTTAATTTATTATTTTTTTTTGCTAACTGTAATTAAAAGAGCGGGTTTATTCATTGCTTTAACTTCTGAGCTGGGACAGCTCTTAAAAGACAAAACATGGATTTGAAGACCAGTGACTGGCATATAAGATAAAGCTAAAGCAGTGTAGGTAGAATACAGCTCAAAGCATGTTGGTTGCAGATCTCTGCTAATCCATTTTAACATCTCAACTTAAGCACTTTAGAGATTCTGATGTAATCCTTCTCAGGCTTCCTTCCAATGCAATATCTGATCTCCTTTCCCAAGGTTATGTATCTCCAAGTTCCTCTGTGAACTGGGGAACTAGACAGAGAGCTTTAAAGTCTCTGGATTCTCATGTTCATGTCTGAGCATCCAATTACATTATAGTGTCCCCTAAGTTTATTCATTTTTATGTGCATATATGTAGAAACACCATTTCATGGTCTTTTAAAGGTCTGAATCGATACTATCACTTTATGGATAACATACACTGCCAAGCCATGCTGTGCTTCTTATCCACAAATACCAAGTCCTTTTCCTTAGGGCTGCTCTCAATCCATTCTCCACGCAACCTGTGTTTGTTCCTGGGATTGCCCTGACCAAGGTGCAGGACCTTGGTCTTGTTGAACTTCATGAGGTTGACACACACCCACTTCTCAAGCCTGTCCAGGTCCCTCCACATGGCATCCCTTCCCTCTATAGCTTGGTGCTGTCAGCAGACAGTGCTCAATCCCACTGTCTATGTCACTGACAAAGATGTTAAACAGCACTGGTTCCAATACTGATCCACAAGGAACACCAATCATCACTGGTTTCCACTTGGACATTGAGCCATTGACCGCAACCTTTTGAGTGCTGCCATCCAGACAGTTCCTTATCCACTGAGTGGTTCATCCATCAAACACATGTCTTGCCAATTTAGAGAGCAGGATGTTGTGCAGGACAGTGTCAAACACTCTGCACAAGCACAGGTAAATGGCATCTGTTGCTCTCCTCTTATGTACCAACACTGTAACACTGTCATAAAAGGTCAACAAATTTGTCAGGCATAACTTGCCCTTGGTGAAGCCATGTTGGCTGTCACCAACCACGTCCTTATTTTCCATGTGCCTTAGCAGAGATTCCAGGAGGATCTGCTCCATGATCTTGCCAGGCACAGAGATGAGACCGACCAGCCTGTAGTTCCCTGTCTTCCTTTTTTCCCTTTTTGAAAATGGAGGTTACTTTTACCCTTTCCCAGTCAGCCAGAACTTCACCAGACTGCCATGATTTTCCAAATATAATGGAAAATGGTTATATTCTGCCCGAAAAAGAGCGTCTTGGCCTGTTTTTAGCAGATTTTACAGAAAAAAAGTTTCTTCCACAAAGCAGCTGAGTTGAGGCAAGAGTCTCTACTTAGTCTGTCCCTGGGGGAACCTACACAAGTTTGCAACTTCTTTTAACAGATATTTACCATAAAGGGAGAGAGGCACTGTAGCTGTTATAGTCTATGGGAAAATATTCAATCAAATATTGTACATTAATAAACATCAGAAATTCTATTTTTTGATCAAAGTTTCTTTCTTGCAGAGGTACAGTAAGTCTAACAAAGATCAGGTTTAGGCCCTACCAATGTAGTAGAAGTTAAAAATTCAAACAAAATTGTGAAACAAATTCATTAATGACCAGGCTTCATTAGTTTGTTTATGAAGCTACTTTTTGTCTCAATGAAGCAGCTGGTGATGGGTTAGATTGCATTATCGCATTCTACTGGATATTAGCAAAGCTGTGAGTTCAGTTCTCAGAAGACTGTTAATGGGTCATAATCTTCCTGACAGTATTTTAAAAATATCCAACACTGATGTAACTCCCTGCTTGCTGAAAAAAAATGAATAATACTTTCATGAACTTGTTCATCATCATTGCTTATCACTTATCAATTTGTGCTAGGACTGTAGTTCAAATTTGGACTAGTAGAGGATTAAACTAATTTCCCCCTGACACACAATTTTTTGCCTGCTTTGATAGACTAAGACTTCTTTTCAGAAAAAAGGAGCATAAATCCCACTGCCTTGGGATCCTTACCTGTTGTAGGAGAAGGAAGTCCTGGAGGGGACATGGGTTACAACCACAATATTAAAACCATTAGTCTTAAGGAGTGATTCCTGACTTCTACTCCAAATGATGCTCAGTGATGCATCTACTTTGTTCACTTCTCACTTTTCCTTGAGCAGGCTGGTGTGCCCTTTCTATGAAGCACTTGGTTCTTTGCTTCTTTGAACCTAAGATGAAACTTCCACATGTATACTTGTGTCCACATGTGCATGCACAGGTGAGTAGGAGTCATAGTGGCTATGCTTCAGCTTTCAGAACATGTTCTTTTATGCCATGAAACTGATGCAAATTATGCATACCTTATGATATTGCACATGAAAAATTAGATTATTTGAGGGCATAAACATTCTGGCATAATGCCAGAGGAGTTTTTGGTGGGGAGAAATGCAAATCTTGTTCCACTGTACTTTCTGGAATCTGTCCTAGAGCAAACTGGTCTCTCAGAACCCCAAATCCTGTTCCAAAGGGATCTAGCTAATTTGTTCGATGGTGACTGGATGAATTAACATTTGTGCAGTGAGGATTACAAGAGAGTAGGGAACCAGTATCTGGTTTTGGCAGTGAAGGAATATTTATTTCCTCTTAGTAAGTAAAGGAACTGAATGACCTGGCCTTACTTATGTTACTTAGATCCACAAAACAAAATAGAGATCCTACCCAGATCTACAATGAAAATTGTTATTGACATGCGCTGCTCTCTTCCCTGTGCCTGAACATTGATTGGAAGAGTTGGCATAGCCAGGAGGATGCTTACAGTTAAAGAATAATAGTGACTGAAGGCCACTGTTGGAGATAATCCACTGACACATTTTTTCTTACTAGCGTGGACACAAGAAAAAACCCCATGGTTTTACAGCTGCTTATTCAGAATTTCTATCAAGGAAAAACAACTTTGTTTTTAAGGAATAAATATTTAAGAAATCTATAATTTTAATCAAAAGTAGTAGATGCATTCAAAACAATCAGATGTGTATATTTGCCTCTTTTGCTTGCTTTAAGCTCCAATTCTTGAACGTTTATTTTTGGGTGACGATTTAAAAAATAAAATAATTTCTAATTCATTTTAAGGACCTTTCCATTTAATTTCCCTCATTAAAACCAGAAAGATATATTTAAATGTCAAGTAAAGAGTCCATAGCTACTTATTTTGTGGGGTGGGTAAAAAGTATAAAATTATACAGAAGCGCAATAGTTGTCACATTATTACCCGTAATCACTGCAAAAGCCAAGACCAGGATGAAGTGAATAGATACAAGAGTATAATATAAAAATCCTTCAAATTTTGGTTAATTTAAAAAAAAAATAGAATGAGAAAAAAAGATGGAGAAGAAGGTCTCTCAAGCTTTTAATTCCTCACAAAGAAAGATGACACTCATTACAAACAGTTTCTGGATACCCTTATATGTCTTCAATTAAAAGGAGAAAAGCCACTTTGCTTGTAGTTATTTCCAGCAGATTTGTGTATATCCAAGTAGTTAAGGAGTTAATTTGCTCTTTCATCACATCAACTTGTTGCTTCTGTGTTTACTGTTTGAACAGCAAAATTCTTGGTCTCTATTGAGACTCAGGGCTTAGTTGTGCTAGATGGTCTCTGAACACAGAGCAGTGTCTTTAGTCCCACCAGCATAGGATATGGCAGGAATTAATGCTGCCTGGAATAAGAGCTGTTAGTTTCATATGTCAAGACAGTTGTTCTGAAAAAAAGGTATATCAGAAAGGGGATGTTATGGGAAAATCCCAACTCTTATGTCAAATCACAGCCTCGTTCAAAACACACGACCAATACATTGCCTCAGGTAAAATATCCAGCTGAGTGGAATCTAATAAATCTTTAGATTCAGTTTATTATTTTTCTCCCTGAAGTTACTGTTAGTACTTGAGGGAGAAGAAAAAAAAAAAGGAGGAAGAAACAATGCCTGCATTTTTCAGCCTTGTTGATAGCCTGCTGATTTTCCATACTCTGCTGAGCTCCCCTGCTTATCTTCTATTCTACTTCAGCAGTTTTAACAGGTGTATGTGGATCATTGGGTTGGCTGTTTTCCATGTGTTCTGGTCATGCTTAAGAAGGTGCTCTGCTATCTACAACATTCTGCAGTTTTCTACTGCAGAAACAGCATTGCATTTTCCATTAAAAAGCAGCCTTGGCCTTAGAAAGATTCACCTAGAAAGAAACATCAAAAGAACTCTACTGGTTGGCCTTCAATTACCAAAGAATGGAAATTCACAGTTAAAGATAAAAACTGGGAAAACTGAGTTCAGCAGTGCTCTCCCTGGGTAGTCTTAAGGCAATGACAAAGTGTAACTAGGCAGCGGGGCTTTGATTTTTAGCTGTGCCATCTAGTTTGTTTCAGTCAGCAAAGTAATATTCTTTTCATTAAATATTTAATTTGAATTCTCCATGTTTAACTGCAATTTTTTTTAACTTGATACAAAATCTTGTTTGCTTGGAGCCATTATGGTTGCACTATCATTTTGTGCTAAATCTGCCTTTTCTCATTCTTTTTCTCTTTCTTTCTCTTTCTCATTCTTTCTGTCTTTTTCTTTCTTTCTTTGCCTTTATTTTCCTTTCCCTTGCTTCTTTCCTTTATTTTGTCCTTCCCTCTTCCCTCTCTCTCTGACTCAGCACCTCTCTTTCCCCTGTTTGTTCTTCTTCTCTCTCATTTTCTCCCTCCCCCTTCATCAGCTGCATGCCCCTCTTTCCTGTTAATAGGCCTCTGTATGTCCAAAGACTGTTTCAAATAAAGTATGAAAAAAGTGCATATTTTAGGAAGGCTTTTTTTCTCATTCTTTTCCTGTCCACTTTATTTTCTTCTTACCTGACCCCTGGCTCAGACCTTATTGATAAACACTGTTTGGAGGTAAGGACAAAATCCTCAAGAAAACACTTAATGCGGAGTCTCTTGGCGCCAAAAGCTCTTTGCTACACAAGAAAAACAGACAAGAAAAAGACTGGAGCCCAACAGGATATTAGGGCTAACCTAATTTACTTATTAAAGCTTGAGTTTCTCTTCTCATGACCTGCTAATTTGCTCTGTCTCCAGCAACATTAGTAATTCACAGAAGGAAGCAGATACAAAGGTGATTTTTATTAGTCATTTGGTGAATCTGTGAATGGCTGTGACTGTCAAAGGCTCCTTTTCATTCATACCAGCAATAATTTCTTCTGCATTAAGCAGTCCATTTGTATAAGTGGAGGTCATTAAAGCTCCTATGAGAGCCTAGTGGAGTAGATTTGGATGAGTTCCATTTGGATATATCAGTACTCTCCATGTCAGATGTGGAATATTATTTCTGAAAAATGTTTACAATACTGGAGATAAGGGAAGAAGGATGGTATTGCCATACTTTCTCCAAGGTTTTATGCAACTGTGATAAGGATTTCCTTTTTACACTGTATTTCATATTAATGAAAAAAAAATAAATACCCCTATCTTTATCTTTCCAGAATTTTTAGATGAAATTCAGTGCCATATTCATAGGAAATTCCTTAAATGTTCAGGCTGGGTCTGAAAGAAGAAACAAGGATATTTTAGGTTATTGTTGTGTCTTCTTATTTCAGGGCTGGAAAGACCTCTGATATCATTTCTATGTTTTTGAAGTACCTAGCTTACCACAAACTCCTTGGTATTTGAGGGATGATGTCTCAGATTCTGTAACTTGGAAATGCTGGATATTGAGCATTTGAGTGGTATAAAATATCTTAGATGTCCGTCTTGGCATTAATTGTTTGGAGTAACGCCATCCATGATAATGGCTTTTAGTGTAAATGACAATAAATTTGATCGAAGAAGTAACTGGAAACTAAAAAAAAGATTTTTCATGTTTCTGAATGCTTCCTTGAAAATGACAGAAGAGACATCTAAAATAAACACCTGTATTCAGACTACTTTAAACAGTGTCTTCTGTCTGTAATCTCTAATCATACCAATCCATGCTTCATTGTCCTGGAAAGCTCATGTATGACAACAGTGGTATTCATGTTCATTAGGATAATGCCTAAAGACAAAGTCAGTTTCAAAGAGTTTGCCATTTAAATAAGAAAGATACAGAATAGTGAATAGCAAATACTGAAATAATTGTCTTATACTCCTACAAAATCATGCTTCATGGCCTTCTGCAAGTAGCTGTTGCTAATTAAGGCTCTATACACAACAGATACATGCTAGCATAATACTGAATCTTTTGCATTTTTAAATGCAAAAGAACAGCTCATAAAATTACTTTTATAAACCACCTAATTACTCAAATGCTGGTGTTCAATTGTTTCTTCACGTTACAACAAAAATTTCCTTTGGGTGGTGTTGATACTAGTACTGGGCACAATATATTTTTTTTAATTACTTATTATTTATTATTGTTTAAATAAAAAGGTTCCTCAGTGGTATTAAATTATCATTCTCCCACACAATTCCCAGACCTGTCTAGGAGTTAGGAGAGGCTGGGCAACTTTCCCAGCAGACAGTACTGAGCCCTCTTTTGGGCCCATGCTTATTGGACTCCATGTCAGAGAAAAGTTCTGGGCTCACTTAGTTAGCTAATATAGGTATGACCAATGTGAACTAATATGTGGTTTCCAGGTATACACAGAGGCGCGTTGTTAGGTGGAACTAGATATTTAACTTCTTTCTAAGGTCTACTGTTTTTCATCTTTTTATTGGGAAAGTTGCCTAAACTTGCCTAAGTTCCTGGATCAGGTTTGATGGACAAAGAACAGACCTGTCATAAAAAGACCACATAAAAGGACCACACCAGTCCAGTTTTTCAAAAGAGCTGGAAGCGAAGCAGCCTCTTACTTCTGCCTAATTTTTGCACAGTAGTCCAGTGACTGGAGCCATCACCCACTGACCAAAAGATGAGAGTTTTAAACCTCCTTAAGTTCATGTTTCAACTCCACTAAATATTTACAAGTCTGTGTGTGGGAAATCTTTGAATGAGTCTGAGGAGGATGGGCTACTGTGAATATAGGAATGATTGTCACAATCCAGAAAAAAACCACAAGTTCTATAATTTGGACAAAAGAATAACATAAATCTAATGAGGAACACCTAATGAGGTGTTTGTATCCTAGAAAAGGGCAAGTGTTCAAACATGTCTTGTTCATAAATGATAGTTTCTGGGAATTGTCTTGATTAGCATAACCATAAAATGTGCCTTTCTTTTAGTCCTGACTACAACAAACCTAAGTACGCAATTCTAACATCTTATGTGATCCTCTGGGGATGAAGCTTTTAGATTTCAGTGTATTATAGTGCTCTGATTCTGGGAAGAATATATTTGGTCATCTTGGCTATTCACCTTTGGATCTCGGTAGAGTCAGCAGAGAGAAGTGATTATTTTTAAGTGCATTTATCTTAGCTTGTCTGCATTTGCTCAGGAGATTCCCACCTCAGAAATGGAAGTTCTCTTTACTACTTCTAAAGAAATATAGCTTAGACATAAACATTTAAATTTTACATATTTTAAGTTATGTCAATCTCTTACTCTGGATATGACTACAGGTGTCTAAAACGTGACCTTAAAATGTATAGAAAATCCCTTTTTTGAGCCTTCTGTAGCTATTTGGAAGAGATAAGGTATAAACATGTCGGATAAGCTGACATGTTCATTTTCTGCAACTATGGGTATTCCTTCATCCTTCAAAAAAGCTCATATTCTTTAATTATTCATAATCAAACAACTAAGTGGAAATTCCTTTTAGATTAAGTTGCTTAAATTTCAGAAGATCTGAGTTGTTTTTTGATCTGAAACTTGATTTCCTAAGACTGTGTAATACCTTACTATGCTTAGTAATATCTTATTTGTATGCAAACACCTCTGATTTTATACATTTCATCATGTTCATTAATAGAGCTTCAGTTGCTTAAAGGCACCTCATGCATTCTAGAACGTGTTAAAAAGCAGCACATAATAATACATTTAATAGCAATTTGCTTCATGTATTTTCTTTACTACCACATCTTTCTAGTCTAATCATTCATATTGCCTTGTTCTTTGGTGGTATTAAAAGCTTCAAATCATGGCAGCAGAATAACTTCTATGGGAAAAAAAGAGATGACAATTTATTTACAGAGGAGGCTCTTTAAAATCATATTAGAATCAGTTTCAATATATCAAATCTTAGAACTATAAACAGGATGCTTCCTTCAAAATATTGTAATGAATATTTAGCATAATAACCAACACAGGATAACATTAACATAAATTAAATGATTAACTGAAATTTGTTGTCATTGGTTTTGTCTTCTACTTATTGAACAACAGAAAATTGCCTGTAGAAGTATAGAAAAGTGAGAGAAGCACAGCACGATTCCTAGAGATGGAAGCTTTTTCTCTCATTACCACACTGCCCCATTCTTTACAATTACACTTTGTCCAAAAAGTTGGCATGTAAGCCTATCTGTTTTGATAGCCTTATTTCAAACTTGAGTTACTGGTGATGTTACTAGCCAATTCTCTCAAGCCCTTTGGAGTGATAAGACTAATAGGAGAGAATGATAAATGAGTGTAGAGGCAAGGGCTCTAGATTAATTATAATTTTTTAAAAAAGACTGTGAAAGGAAAGTAGTTCTTTGCCATCAGGGAAGGAAAGAAATATGAACATCTTTGGATCATGCAGCTCAGATGACTTAAGGCAATTCATAACCAACTACTAAAATAGAATATACTGTCAGCAAACAGAAGAACTACAAGGTACAGTAACTGAAAACAGGTTTGTCAATGTATCTTCCAGAATTTAGTAGGATAATAAAATGAATATGTTAAACTGTATAGTATTCAAAAATATGGGTAAAGCAGAATTGGGAGTATGTTACTACTGTAAAGTAAAGAAATATATGTCTCTTTTAAGTGAAATTGTGTTTGCCAGGTTAACTTCCTGCCAGTTTTGTTTTAAAGACAGAGAGATTTGAGAACAAATGCATCTGGGCTTTATACTGAAAACAAAAAAGGAAGGGCCCCACGTGTCTCTATGTTTTATCTTTGTGGAATCACAGCATTTTCATTGCCTAGTGCTTCTTTAGGCATGTCATAATGTTCAGTCATCGAATGTCCTTGGATCAAGTTTTCCCTTCAGAACTAATTTGTTTTGGTGTATACCTTCCATAGCACTGCTTTTACATTGAGAAACTGTAAATTTGACTGGATCAGTGGTTATTCAGGAGACTTCCAGAGAATATCCTGATGCTGTTGACCAAAAAGAGGTCTATATTCTAGCACAGTTTTGACCAAAACTCTTGGTGACAGGAAACGTACATGGTTGTCTTCTAAATGCAATGAAACATAGATGAGATCTGGTGTTGAACTTCAGCACAAATGTAGAATGTGAACAAATGTAAACTCAAATTCATGACCTTTACAATGACACTCTTTATAAGAGAAGAGGCATTACCTTTTATGGATTTTCTTATTTCTAGCACCAAAAGTAATATTTATGCACTTAAGGATGCTTCACATTACTTCTTAGATAAAGCATACTTCCTTTCTCATCCAAATCTGAGTTTGTAGTATTGTTGTAACTTGGTAAAGATTTCCCTTTTTTTTCGGTCCGAAGGTCTGAAGGATACCTAATTTAGGACTACCAGATTTAAGGCTACAGTACCTAATAAAACATCAAGGATAGAAAAGGGTTGTGTATATGTGGTATGCACACATGGAAGCATCCTTCTTGAATACAGCATCACTGTAGTGTTTAGATATTAATAGTATGATGTAAGTGTCAGCAGCATAGACTGAGTCTGGATTTCATATTGCCACTTTATGATCTGTGTTCAGAGAAAAGAGATGGTCCTTGATAAGTTGCCACGGTAATAGGTAGTGTGGAAAAGCATCAGGTAGACAAATGAAAGCAGAGTCAGGGTGTGATTTACCTGACTCACTATAATAATCTAGAGTAATCCTAGATACCTAGGGTACTCCTCCGGCCCTCCAGCTGTTGCATCAGAAAGGCACAGGATTCACTCATGTTCTGTCTCTCAGCTCCACATTTATTACCTCAGGTACATTAGACTATCTCAAACAACATGAAATAACCTATATTTAGGCAAATTAGTCCTTCCATCAGGCTCCTTCACTACTTCTATCTTATAGATCTAGGAATACCTGTTCCTCTCTTTATAGTTCAGCTTCTCTCTTCATGGTGAACACCTTCCTGAAATGCTGTGCTTTCTCCAACATCTCCCATTGCTTTTCATTTGAAAGACTTGCAGGTCTGTGCAGACCAAGATTCTGAACTGCTTTGCATCCACCATAATCTGCAGTGTAATTGTGGACATGGCTACCAGTCAATGTTTAAAAGCTATACCTCCACATCTTTTCAGAAATCAGTCCATCAATTGTATCTTTAGAGGTGAACATAGAAAATAAGCTAGAACTCCAAATAGATACGGCATAACTTCATGCTTTTTTACACCTGATAAATTTTAAACATGGTTTGTGCATGTTTTCATGCTTATATCACTTGGGATTTAAAAGTGTGGAACATAAATGAATTCTTTTCCTCCTTTCAGGTCTTCCACATGTCCTATTCCACCAGCTGTCTGTAAAATTCGTAGTCTACTTCACTGGTTAAGCACACTAATATAAATCCTGTACATTTCCATGTCTCTAATAGGAGAGAAGTAGCATATAAATATTGTTATATTGCAGAGATCAATAGGGGAGAAAAAACACCAACTTCTTTAGTGATGAACTAAAAGGCACAAACACTCCAGGGTTCTTGGCTTCTTCAGTTGAAACCTGTGATTTTAATAAGTTTTGGTGAGGGCTACAGATAGAATTCAGGCTCTGGTGTAGTTACTTAATGCATGAGATCTCAGAGATCTGCTGTAACTGCTATGATAATACATAAATGACAGGATTCTATCACTGGCAGCTGTTCTACATGTGTCTTGTTATACATGGATGTGGCACTACATCCATGTCTAACAACTTGTCCTGCCAGTCAAAAATCTTGTCAAATATTGATCTGACATCACATTCATGTATAACAAGATTTTTGACTGACAGCTGAGCAACTGCCCAGAATGAAACCAAAATCCTACTGTTTTTAAAAGCTAACACTACCAGCATATTATCTAGCTTTACTGACACATTTACCCACATCTACAGTGTCTTGTATCTTTAATTTTATATATAAAAATTCTTCAGGTTGGTAACATTACAAAAGTTGGACTTAGCTTCTTAATAAAATTTTAAAGATAAGAGCTGGTGGAGCTATGTTAAGAAATGCTATAGAAAACCATGCTTGGCAGCTTCAATTTTGGTGCAGAACTATGGGACATCAAAACAGCAGGAAAAAAGTGAAAAGGCCAAGGGGAATTAAGGTGATGTGTCTAAGAGAAACATGTTAGACATGAAGCACCTAAGTATTATCATTAAAATTCCCCAATGGAAACTTGACCAGAATAAGTGTCTCATCATTTCTGCTTGCTTATCTATTACAATATTTATGCTACTCTGAAGCAGCTTTCTGGAGTGTACTGATTAGCAAGAGGAAGAGGAGGGGAGAGCAGTGTCAGCTGCACTAAGCTTTTGGCAGGCCTGTGCAAAGGACGTTGAGACAGAGTTAAGAAAGAACATAAGCTAGAGTGAAGAGATTAGGCATTCATCATTGAAACTGCCACAAAACCCAAATCAGTCAAGATATATCATCTGTAACAGCGAATTACTCAGGCAACATCAGTCATTGAAAGCAACCAGTTGTATGGCTCAGAATTTTATTGCAGAGGTGCCATCAACAGCAAGAATATAGTTTTGTATTTACCTTTAAAAATCACTGTATCTGATGCTGCCTGTTTTAGTAATTTCAGGGAAAAAATCAACTAGTTCATGAGAACTGCCATGGAACCGTCACACAGAAGTTCTTTGCTGTTAAACAGAAAACGGGCTAACATAGTTTTTCAGGTCAGCACAACAGACTAAAGTGCAAAGGGAAATGACTGGTGCGATCCATTAAATTAGACTAGTTATGATCAACAATTTAAGACAAACAGGAGTCGTCTTGATGATGTCAATTGGCTGTGCATCAAACTCTAAGGGATCCCACCTACTTTACAGGTTGCCTTCCCTTCTTTATTCCAACTGCTGGAATTAATGCGATGACCCAAGGCATCCACTACAAGGATATAAAGTACCCGCTAATGTAGCTTAACTGGTTGGTTAAGTCAGGTTTATGGCTCCTTTGTGTTGCTCAAATATTGCAAAGAATCCAGAATATATCACGTCTAAAAGCTATATAGAGAGATTTTAAACACATCAAAGCACGTATGCACCATTTCTCCTGTGCTTATCTTCAATTTATTCAGCGTCCTAAACCACTTAAAAAACATTAATTGAGCCTCATAATAGCTCTGCATGCATTTTACTTGGGAGGGGTTTTATGCTTCAGTGAGCAGCTGCACAAGGAGAAGACAGCTTGCTTGGTTAGTTCTGTATTTGCAATTGCATTTCTATATTATTGGTTTTCTATTACTGTTGCTACTCAAATAAATGGCTAAGTAGACCGAAGGACCGGAGAAAAGAGATGTGTGCAAACACGGGCAAAGAGAAATATGTCTAAGTGTGTACATATATTTCCCTTTCAAATATCAGATTCAGTAGTGGAATATCAGAGTCAGAAAATTATAGAATTACAGCGCTTGGAGCAGAATCCAGTTTAAAGTACTGAAAGCCAGCTTTCAGCTTTACTAATGAGGTTTGATGCTGTTAAGTTATGAGACACTAATTCATTGGTGGGCATATGAGTTACATTTGTCTCCCTTAGAGACACATGCCCCAGGATAGGGGAAAAAGTAGGAAAAAAGTCTTTGTCAGTGTGAGGATTTTTGTGTGCTGTTTGTGTTTTATTCAGTGCAATCCATTATTAATTCCTATATTCCTAAAACCTCCAGCAATGTTGAAACCAGCACTTTCAACTTCAGCCTGAGCCATAGCATCTATTGAGTGAGGCTTTTGAAATCTCTACATTTGAAACCACTCTCAAATCAGAGAATCTGGTAAATCTCTCTAGCCTGTGCATATGTCTGTGAAAAGGCTTATTTTCAAAGAACAGCATTTTTTTTTCCTCTGGATCGAGGGTGGCTTCAGCCCGAGTGCTGATACTTCAGAGGTTTCCAAGTACAGTCAGATGTGGCTGAGGCTGAATTTGAGGTCGTAGTTTCAACAAAGAATAAAACTTTTGGTTCCTGAGACTTTTTGGTTATTTTTAAATTAATTTTAAATCACAACATGCTCTGGTACAGTGTCTGGAAAAACATGCATTTTTAGTTTGGATATTGAGTGTGGTGAGTGTTATTAAGACACATAATAAACTATTACAAAAGCCAGAAAATCAGTGTTGGGCATTGTGTTTTTCTTTAAATACACAATAAAGACACATTAATATGGGCTGATTTATACAAAGCTGATGTATTTCAAATAGAAGGAAACTTTACTGCACAACTCAAACAAATGTTCTGGAATTTTTCTGCTACACCTGGTAGCACCCTGATCTAGACAGAACAGTAATTGCAGTAACTTTTTTCTGTGACTTATGTGTTTTAAAAGCTTGGAACACAAACAGGTGTATTCCAGGAGGTTACCACAGTATGATTTTATCCGGAATATCTTTAGTTCTTTTATACTGTGGGGTTTTCTCTTTCATTTTCTTGGGTTATAACATCTGTCAGTTCTTTTTTATGGGTTTGTTTGTCTACAGAAAATGGAAAAAGTAATGATTGTGCCAAGAGACCTCTTTTTCTACCAACATCTATGTATCATTTTATATGACCCTGAAGAATGGCGATTTATGACTTGTTTACAATGAAGACAATGGGCTTGATGCTGATACCAATTACACCAATGTTAAAATGAAGAAGTTCCATTGAATTTCACCAGTGGAAAATTAAAGTAAGATTTGAGGAAAAAATTTCAGGATCAGACAAGGTATAAAGAAATGTTAGTGGAAATTTAAATATTGTTTTTAACAAATAATTTTAAATTACTTCAAAATCTCTATTTTCTCCCTCAGAAATGTTCTAATTGTTCATAAGAGGAATAATGCACTTTAGGCCTTTCAGCTGCTTTGATAATAGCAGATTTCTCATGCCTCACTATGTATCTAAGCTGTGTGGTTCTCTCACAGCAGCTGCACATGCTGTCTTTAGTTATTAGCTCCAGTAGGAAGCCTGAGGAGCTGCTGAGAGCTTCCTCTCCAACAAGGTTTCTACATTGGCTTTGTTGGGCTCCTGCATGGCAAGTGGACAATTTAGAAGAAGCTATCCTCTTAATAAGGACTCCTTGGAAGCTCATTCAGATACCAAAAAAATGACTACTCTCCTCACCCTAATGTGGGTTTGTACTGTTTAGAGAACAGGAAAAAAAAAAAAAAAGTTGTCTTGTGCTTTGGCCACATCTACATTTATGAAGATTGATTCTTTGAACAAAAATTAAAATTGCCTAATGAGAAGAATGTTGGCTGGAGGGTAAATGGTTGTGCAGTGAGTTGGTTTTGTGACCTGTGGTGAGTTTTGTGTGAATTTTCCCTCTGTATTAGTATATCAGTATAATGGTGGCAGTACTTCTTTTATAGGTCAGGTTGATAACTTCTGAAAGCAATTACTTACAAGGTACTTATATACTGAAGTAATAGCTGTTTATGTGAACTGTTATACATGTTAGAAAACTTACACTGAGTCAGTTTTGGAAAGGATCTGGGCTCTTTCCCAATTCTGAGAAATGTAATGCATATTTAGAAAGAGTGTTGGCTGATGCTAAGTTGCTGAAATTTGCTATGTCTGTTGTCAAGGCACTTTGTTTCTAACTTTCTAGTCATGGGCCAAATGGACACAGGATTATGTCCATAACCAGGTACGTCGTCAAAACCATAGATATTCCCAAACATGAACTTCTTCACTTACTATTACTAGTGCAAGGTGCTCACTTAATGGAATTTTATGCACAATACAAAAATAACTTACCTTCTCAAGACTATTTTGATTTTATACCTCAAATAACTTTTGACAACTACATCTTCTGTGGTGATGCAGACACAGTGGCTGGGTGAGTTCATTTTCTTCATCATCCTGACAAAAAACTTTTTCTCAAAATGCGCTGGCATTAATGCTTCAATAATACAAATCTAAAAGGAGAAATAAAATGAGCCTGGAATAAAAAATATCTAAAAAATATTATACAAGAATAACTGCGTCTTAAAGTGAGATATGACAGGTGGTTAAAAAAAAAAGACTTTGATGAAATCTTTGAAGAAATATGATCTGCATATTTGGTGGAATTGTACTAATCCTTTGCTGGTAAACTGGAGATAAATGTAATTGGCAAAATTCTGGCCTCATGGAATTCGATGACTTCATTGATTTCAGCAGGTTAAAATTTTCAAGTTGCATATGTATGTGGATAACATGTTCATTTAAATTCAGAAATAGTATACTGCATACTTAGAACTAGAATAATTCTGAATTTAAATTGGAATTCATACTAAAAAAATAGGGAGCAAGCTCACTTTGTTCCTCTCCAAAATAATGGAGAAATGTCTGTCTTTATTGATTTTTTCATTCTCATTTATGGATTGGTAAGAAGAGTAGAAGGGGACTCTACCTGCCTGTTTGGCACTAAAAAGACTTTTCTTACTACCTTGGCCAGGGAGCTGTAAAAGGTTAGAGAGCAAACAGAAATGTCTGGAACTCAGACTCAGTTCCAGGCTAGAACTCAAAGGTGAGAGACTGTCAAAGTCAACAATGATTGCAGATACTGATGAATCTGGTTTTAGCTCCTGAAAAAAAAAAAAAAAAAACAACCCACAAACATTTCTTATCTATGCAGTCATCTCAAATCAGTTTTATGTAGTCATCTCTATATGTTTAGTGATTCCCTGACTTTTTTTTTTCAATAAAAAAGTATGTATAAGAGTAAAATTTTGCTAAATAAAACAGGAGTTGTGCTAATGAAATCTGTGTAGCCATTTGGTAAAAATTATGATGGTTGAAAGAGATGAGGAGTGTCTGGTTCTAAGTAAATGCAAAGAAATTTTTGATAGAACTTATGTATCTAACCTCCGGTTAGATAGTATGTTATGTTCTGGGCAATCATTTTCATACTTTTCAAAGTTTTATGATTCCCTGTTGAGATATAAATGTTACATACATTGAACATGTCATTCAAGCACTGTACAAAATGGAATCATAGAATCATTAAAGTTGGAAAGGACCTTTAGACCTTTAAGATCACAGGGTCCAACTGTTAACCTAGCACTGCCAAGTCCACCAGTAAACTATGTCCCTAAACACTACATCTACACATTATCACACCTTAGGGATGGTGACTCAGCCACTTCCCTGGGCATTTTGTTCTGATGCTTGAAAAACTTTTCAGTGAAGAACATTTTCTTAATATCCAATATAAACTTCCCCTCGTGTAGGTTGAGGCCATTTCCTCTTGTTCTATCCCTTGCTATTTGTGAGAAGAAACTGCGACACCCACCTTGATATAACCTCCTTTCAGGTAGCTGTAGAGAGTGATAAGGTCTCCCCTCATCCTACTTTTCTCCAGGCTGAACAACCCCAGTTCTCTCAGCTCCTCATAAGACCTGTGCTCTAGACTCTTCACCAGTTTTGTTGCTCTTCTTTGGACACGCTCCAACACCTCAATGTTTTACTTGCAGTGAGGGGCCCAAAACTGAACACAGTATTCAAATTAGGAATGATGTTACTTAATAAAATCATACAATTATAGTTACCAATATTTCATGAAAGTCCTTTTTAAAAACTGTGGAGAAAGGTGTTAGATCCCAGTTCAATTGTCAACAATAACAGAGGCAGAAAGTAGAGTTAATTCTATAATATTTCTAAAGGAGTTACTTCTTTAGAAAGCTTTGATGGTATACTTTAGAAATTATTGCAAATCAATCATTCCTTTGTCTGGAAGAAAATAGTCCCTGTAATGTGATTGATATGTCAATACTAGCCATGAATTAAGCATGTAGAAATGCAAATTTCTACTACATGCTGAGTATTCATCCTGCAATTAATGAATATTCACTTGACTTTTGTAACCTAACCTAATTACCCATAAAACCACAGAGAGATTTCACTTGACCCCATACTTTAAACTGTTACCTGCTCCTTTGCCTGATAACAAAGTGATAATGCAATTATTTGTGTACCAAAGCGGAAAAAGGTTGATCCCCAGTAATATGTCAGTGAGGTGCATAATATGGAAAAAACTCAACAATTTTGGATAAATTCCATTACATTTTTAATTGTCTGCCTAAGACATATAGGAGTCTTTTAAGCATCCCACAAAATAAAACCTACCCTAGGCTCTAGCAGTATCAGCTGAAAGGGAAAGGGAAAGGAGGAAAAGAAAATAAATAAAACCACCATAAGGGAAATAGAAAAACATCCCTTCACTGAATCTTAAGCCAATTTATTACATATTTACTTTGATTCCCTGTTTAAGACAAAATCCCTAACATCAGTGCATATGTGCCTGCATAAGAAAGGAGTCAAAATTGATGAAAGGTTCCTTATCTGATCTGATTTAACAGTGAGGCAAAGGTCTGACAAGTAAAATGCTCAAATGCTGCCAGCTCTAGCTAAGAGAAATACAAAATAAATAGAACCTATATCTTAGGAAATCTTAGGAAAGCTAGGAAATTGCATTTATACATTTTGTATTTTCATATCACGTCAGTATTTTCCAGGGAAAGGTTTTGCCATCTCACTTTAACAACCGGGATTTGTTTCTGTAGGAGTAAAGATTTTCTATCCCACCATGTTCCCAATGACAGTAGACAACAGCTGGAGATCTTCTGAAGCAACTTTTTCTGGAGCAGCTTGTTCTGGATGGCATCTCCAAACATCTTAAAGAACAGTAAGTTATTGGAAGTGGTCAACATGGATTTACCAAGGGTAAATTGTGCTTGACCAGTCTGATAGCCTTCTATGATGGT
>BJBW01004400.1:0-12863 GCA_004320125.1 Scolopax mira
CACCCTCCAGTCCATTGGGACCTCCCCAGTCAGCCATGAGGCTGTCAATCATTTCCATGAGCCAGTCAATCATTTCCTTAGACCTACTCACCACACTCCTGATACAGGCCAGGATGCTGTTGGCCTTCTTGGCCATTTGGGCACACTGCTGGCTCACAGTCAGCCAACAGTTGACCAACACCCCCAGGTCCTTTTCTGCCAGGCAGCTCTCCAGCCACTCTTCCCCAAGCCTGTAGTGCTGCATGGGGTTGTTGTGACCCAAGTCCAGGACTGGCAGTTGGTCTTGTTGAACCTCACACCATTGGCCTCAGCCCATCCATCCAGCCTGTCCAGATCCCTCTGCAAAGCTTCTCTATCCTAAAGCACATCAACACTCCTACCCAACTTGGTGTCATTTGCAGACTTACTGAGAGTGCACTCCATGCCCTCGTCCAGATCATTGATAAAGATATTAAACAGAACCGGCCCCAGTACCCAGCCCTGTGGGACACCACTCATGACCAGCCTCCAACTGTATTTAACACCATTCAACACCACTCTCTGGGCCTGGCCATCCAGCCAGTTTTTTACCCAGCAAAGAGTATTCCCATCTAAGCCATGGGCAGCCAGTTTCTCCAGAAGAATACTGTGGGAAACTATATCAAAGGCCTTACTAAAGTCCAGGTAAACAGCCTTTCCCTCGTCCACCAAGCGGGTCACTTTGTCATAGAAGGTTTGTCAAGCAGGACCTGTTTCATGAACCCAGACCTTTTTTTAAAACCAAAAATTAGCCAAGATTCTGGTTTATTTCCCCACTTCACAAGTTAGTCATTCACTTATACATGCGCAGGGTAAGACTGATCAGGTGTGCAGCATCCGATAGAGACTTAGCACAAAGTATAGAATGGGCCAGCGGCTCCCGGCCATCACAGTTCACAGTGATATTTCATACAAAAAAAACTGTGTTCCACAGCTTGTGGAGTTACAGTGCGGGTCCAGTCTGAGACTTTTTTTTTTTTTTTTTTGCCTGAGGGCTGTTGCTGCTCTTTCCCAATTTCTCTCTCAGCTCACTGAATTCATTAGCTTCAGCTTTCCAATCCATCCTCCAATAAAATTATACATCACCACCAAGGGCAAAATCTGTGGGCCTGGAAGAGACTGGCATATGTAATCGGTTTACAGGTAGGAGGTAAAAAAATTTCAGAGTGAACATATTGCAGATCGATTTCTGTTGCATAAAAGTCTTCACAAACTAAGCTCCTCTTCTAGAGGCTGCAGAATTGTTATAGCTGCTTACAATGTTCACCTGAGCAGACCCCATCCTGCATTGAGCCTAGGTCACAGGAAACAGTAATAAGCTGGCTTCCAGAGAAAGAGAAGCAAGGGCAGAAAAGCTGAAATAAAGATATTGGGAGCCACTGACTCCCTCAGATAAACAGTCTGCAACAGTCTAGACTTTCCTGAGAATGACCAGGCAGATGAAAAAATAAGAAAGCATAAGGGAACTAGTCAAGTTTGGACAAGGGTGTTCAGGGCTACTTGTGTAAATGACTTTCTTTTCCAAGCAGCTTCTTTTGTTCTGTATTTATACACTGCAGTCCCTAAAAGTAGACCAGTGCAGAGTGTGTTTCTGAGCAGTTTCCCTCTACCCCTTGCCTTGGCTGCCATGACTTCAGCTATGATGCTTGGCAGTGGTCCACAGCTTTGTCCCAATGTTCTGGCGGCTGCCCTCCAGCATATGGTCTATTCATTTTTCCCCAGCTGTTACTCAACCAGGGAGACCATGCTCTCTCCTAGCTACCAAAGGGAATCAATTTTCTCATTATTAAAGGGACACGAGGGGCAGAAGGAAAGTGAGCAGGTATTTGCATCAACCTTAAGCATCTAAGCTGAGTGCTGGTATAGAAACTTGCTTTCACTGTATAGTCAGTCAAGCCTTCAGGGAATGATTCAGACTCGTTGGCATGGAGCATTGTTTAGGAGCATGTGGCAAACAACCTCCCGTCCTCCTGTTTTTCCAGCTCATCTTTCCTTCACATTCTCCTTCTTCCAGATCCTTGGTCGTTCTGGAGGGCTCTGATAACTTTTTGGGAGCTTAGATTCCTAATTTGGAGACTAAATTGTATGGAGCCTATGCCAAAATGAGTTCTCACATGAACCTAAAGTAGAAGTATATTCTGCATCTTCCAGTAGTGGGCAAGGTCAAATGATGAGAAATAAAAAAATTACTCACTTACCCTTGAATTGTGGGCATGTGATTTGACTAACCAGTTAAGGTAGACCCATACAGCAACAGTGCAGAAAACTTATCAGACCCTAGCTAAGAATTGCTTTAAGTACTCTGCAAATAAGGACGAGCAGTTAAGATGTGTTAAATAATAGATTTATGCACAGAAAATGCGAGGGAAATGGATCACAAGTTTCATAATCAGTTCAGATATAGCTGGAGTGAACTTATTATTCCACTCTTCAATTTTTCACATGCGTAAATCTGTCTTGGATCATGCATATCAGACAATGAATGAGTCAAAGGGAAAGCCCCTAGCATGTCCCTGCAACTCCATCTGAGGTGACCCAGAATATAACAGTACAATAGTTTTTTAGCACTTACTATATTGATTACTGTCTGGGAAACATTCACACTTTTGCTGCTGTTTCTTCAGTAACAGTCACAAAGGTAGTGACAGCCATTGACTGGTCTGGTACTTGGCTGCTTCTTTCTGCCATAGATTCATCTCCATTACCTTGCCCAGCATAACTTCCAGGTCATAGCTCTTCCTGCTATGGGATTCATCAGTGTTGACCCCAGATCTTCATCTGAAAGACAGAAAGGCCCCAACGTTTGTGGAGGAGGTAGATGGATTAGTAAGGAAAGATTGTGCAAACTCTTGGTGAATGGTCAGTTGCCAGACTTGCTCATTGTCATAGTTTTCAGAATTTTACCAACCCCTATTTCTTCCTTCTTGAAATAAATTGAAGTCACTTCATCATCCACATATGTTTGTGTGTCCTCACTAAATATGGGCATTAGCATGACACTTGGCTTTGCATTGAGAGTACACAGAAATAAAACAAAAATACCAGGTCTATGTGAAGTTGCAGTGAATAAAGCAGTAACTCCAGAGCTGAGTGCATGCACTGAAAGGACACTTTGCTGTAGTTTTCATTACTACACGACAGAAAGATCACAAATGTTGGTGACTATCAGAAAGTCAATGGGGAGGAAAGAAATCTTTTGGTAGTGGCAGATTAATTTGTGCTGCAAGAACCACAGCAGGGTCATGACTCAAGAGATAAGGAGTTGTTACTGAAGAGCATGCTGGTCTGTTTGGAGGTGTCTTGAAGCCTTTGACAGGAAGCACAGTGAGAAATGGTGCCCAGGTCCCTGCATTTCTGAATGAGGAATCTTGGCCTCCTGTATAAGAATCAGTGGATGGTCCAGAGGACAACTCAAAACACTTGTTTTTATGAAATACTGTGTGGGAGTAAACGGCAAGAATCACCTTTAATAATGAAGTCTTTTTCTCCTTTCCTCCCTTTCACTCTTCCCTGCCCCCTGCATCATTTGCTGCCCATCTAGTTCTGAATGTTCCACTCAGGCTTCCAACTCAGCTTTCTAAATTAGATGGCACAGATAAGATACTTCAAGATGTGTTTATGTGTGCCTGGTGCGCAGACAAATTTTTATTTTTCCTTTAGAGACAGGCAGGGTCATCCCCATGTTCTACCTATGAGTATCATCACGACTGACTTAACAGTGCTCTGGTCAGCAACCACCAACCTAAAACAGTTTTGGGGGTTTTTTTATTTTATTTTATTTTTTCCTGGGCTGAGAGATTTTTCTAGTCAGATATGAGGCAGAGGATGTGAAAAGAGGATTTAAATGGTAACCATACACAAACACATATGCATGTAGCTTCTGGTGAGGAGGAAGGAAAAAGGTCAGAAATTCTCAGGTTTAGAATAGAATTGGGGAAACAAAGTGCATTTCACTCACATGCTCACTGTAAAGTAGATGGTCTAGAACAATTCTTAAAGCACAGCAAAGGTTTTATCCTGTAGGTCTGTCTAAGCAAACATGTCAATATTCATTATACAGGCAAGCAAGGACTTAGGGGGATGTGAATAGCAGGAGGGGGATTTGGAGTAAACCTCAGATAAGAATGTGAATTTCACCTACTATGAAGGCATATTTATAGGAACCACTGAGATATCTTCCCCGTTGTACACTTTTTTTGGCTCCATTCCTTTTCAAACAGAATTAAAGCTAACTAGTCAAAGTGGACCAAGACTGTGGACATCTCACTGAAATTAGTCAGCACTCTTGAGTAATTCCACTCGTCTCAATGAATCTGTCTGCAGGAGCAGATGTTTGTTAGCAAGAGAAGAGATTTCATAATCTGAGCTCTACTTATTGAAAATCAATCTGCTGCCAGGATTATTAGAATCCCTGTGCTGAGGATACAGCACAACATTGTACCCTAGAAAATCTGTTTCAGTGCAGAAACAACAAATACACAATTTCACAGGAGAGATGTGAACCAACACAGAGGTTCCTTTCACCTCTTTCAGACAAAACTTTTGTATCTTAGGTAATGGCTCAAAACTTTCAAACTTGGTTATCTACAATTTGGGGGGGATTTTTCCTAATTTCTACTTTGTAATCTAATCAATGAAATCTATTCTCACATTTCTCTAACTTTCTTCCTGCAGTATCCAGAAATCCCAATAGTAAATATAGAGAAATCATCTGGAATTCAGCTTCATGTCCAGAGGAGTCCATCATTTCTATGAATTCTGTAGTTCTACTGGAGTAGTAAATGTCTGGAAAGGAGTACACATTCAGTAACACTGCTTGCTTTCATTCTCTACTTACAACTGAAGTTTGCCATGGCCAGTCTAATTTTTAATGTTCAGTACTAGAGATTCTGGATTAGGACTCTCTGACATATATCCTTGTTTTACTGTGCACCATAATAGTACACTACTAAATCAGTTCCCTCCACCAGTTCTACCACCCCCACCCAGTCCCTTGGGCTTTAACTCTACTTATTGAAGGCCACCTTGCTCAGGCTCCTCTGGAGAGACTTCCCTTAACAGACTGCTTCTTAGTTTAATCAGAGTGAGTATAAATACAAACTATCTCAATCCAGCAGCCTAGCTGTTTCCTAAGGTACTGAATTATCTCATTGTTCACTGTGTCAGCAGACTGAGAGATAGCAGCCCTGAGAAAATGAGTCAAACTCGGTGTAACTCTAGTTTTCATGAACTCTCGTTCATGAAACTTTGTATTTTGAATTAAATTAAAATACACTGATTGATAGTGGCATACTGGAAAAAATCAATATTTGACCCAAATCCCTTCAATGGTAACATGCTCAAGTGTTACAGGGATTTCCTCTGGAGAACACAGATTAGATTTCACATTCATTCAGTCCAGAAACTACATTATTAATGGAATATAAATGTAAGAGTCAAACCCACAAATGACAGGTAGATCAGAAACAAAGTCATTTCAGTCCGTGTCCTTGCTGTCCATTAGATGCTAGGGACTGCGAGTATGTAACCAAAACCAATAAGCATGGGGTTCAGTACAACTGAACTAGCACTAATTGGTTTTTCAAGTTAACTAGGAGAAGATATAGGAGTCCTTGTTGTGCTAAACATGCAAAACAAGTGAGCTAGTATAGACAGATCCCTCTCTAGTTGTCACATCATGATGAGAACACAAGAGGAAATAAACACATGACGAGGGAGGAAGGAGGCACAGGGGACCACAGTGTGAAGTAGAGACAGAAAAAAGTCCATCCTTCAATAAAGCTCCACAACATTCTTTTGTCCCCTTTGCTTTGCTGTTTGTGCCGGTTTGTTTTGTCTTTGTTTAGCAGTTGTCTTCCTTTTTCTGGTGCCATTTGTATTTCTTCTCTCCCTCCCCTTTTTTTTCTCACTGCCATGGTGCACACCCTAACTAACTGCTCCCTGGGGCTTGGAGCGCATGTTTTTCTTCTTTCATTTCTGAGTATTCAAAAAAGATGTCAGGGCTTGGGGTTTTGAGTATTCAGCCCAAGTGGAAGGAGTTTACATAACTATAACTTACATCCTTTCACTGCCTGAATTATCTCTCTCTTAATATACACAGAGCATAACAGCTTTGACAGAAGATAGTGAAGGAAGAATAGTCTACAATAGCAGCAACTGCATGCTTAGGGCACTTGTTTTACCTGATAGGCATCACTAATTCGACCCAGACACCAAGTAAATCCTACTTATCACTTCTTTTCTCACTCATAAGTTGACATATTTTTAATTTTGATTAATATGAAAAACAGCATTTCCTATTTTTTTTAAAGAAATTTTAAAATGAATTACCAAATCTTTTCTCAGGAAGAACAGAAAAGTGAATTAACTGCTTCTTTTTAGATTCTTGTCTATTACCAAAATGAGTAGTATAGATATTGCAACCCCAACATTTTGGTTTCATTAAAAATCCTCTGGGATTGGCTGGTGTGCTGGAAAATTAAGAACATCTGCCAATTATAAAGCATTAAAGCAGTTTTCAAGCAATATCCTATTAGGCTGTTTTTTATATCAGAATTACTTAGCTAAATTGAAGTGATTGCTTTACAAGTAGTTAGTAAACTTTTCTAAGATAATTAACTAAAATCAAGGTCCTCAAAAAAAATTTAAGTTCTTCAAATCAGAGGTAGGCACACACATCTTGTGAACTCCTTCCCAGGCTGACTTATTGAGGATTTGCACAGAATCTAAACACATATGATTGCATATAAATAGTAACATATTTGTTACTATATATAGTGTACATTATTATATATATAGTGTGGTAATATACAAGTATGTATATTTATAACAATCTGTTTTCTAAAACATTACATTTACCCAGGTACCTATGCTCTGCTCAAGAACCATCCTATCTGCAATATCATTTAACAAGCGCTCATTAATTTGAGTCCCCTATAAAATGCGTCACTGAACACTCCTTTCTTTCAGTGTGTTTGTCACACAAGAACTATTATTCACTTGCTGTTCTTTAGGATTCAAAGCCTGGCTTTGTATGATCTGTTAAGTGAGCTTGGTCAAGTCATCTCAGCTCTCTATGCCAACGTAAAAGGAGGAGAATGGAGCTTATGTTCCTATGCAAACCACTTGATCCAGCTCAGCAAAGCAGTCTACAATAACAGAAAATTGAAAGCTATTAACTTAATTAATTGAAAAATAATTAAGCAAATTCCACTTAAATATTTATTTCCTTTCATGAGAGCTATTCCTCAGCATTTCAGATTTCAAACCGTATTGTAAGTGTAACCTTCAAAACAACTCTCAGATTGCTTTCAAAAAAATCTCCTGAAGGTTTCTCTTTCCTACTGTTGGGGTGATCTTGGGTTCAAACTGCTTCTTCACATTGCACTGTCACCCTGTCAATTACAGCTCACAATTACAGAACGCCTATTGCAATGGCATATAAGTACTACTGGTAAGTAAATCCCACCAATATGTGTAAGTGCATTGGTAGACCAAGGCCAAAGCAGCAGCACTCTGTAGATCACCTTCTGTAGGCTTTAATAATGCAGGAATCCTGGAAGCCCAGCCTGCAATTGATAACAGGAATGTCTTTGCTGACCAACCAAAAGGCAATTCTGCACTTACACAGCAGCTTAAATGTGCTCCCACCTGCAAATAGAAAGCAAATGGAAAGTTCAGCTAATGTATATATAAAAGGTGAGGTGACTATTTCTTCTAGGTTTTTTTGGTTTATGCTTTTCCCTACACAAATGAGTAAAGTCTTTTTGTGCAAAAGACCTTCAGAATCAGAAATAAAAAAAAATATACTTTGCTCCAGCTGTGGCAAAGAAGCATAATTTGAGAAGGAGAAATTCCCACTGTAATCTCAGAAGGGCATTCAAATATTTTTGGATGGACATGAGGTTATACCATCTATGCAGGGATGCATACACTTGAACTGGAACAGGAATTTAGTCCGTGTGAGAGTTCAGGCCCGAGAGTGTGCAGAGTGAACTTCAAATCCAAAGGGAAATCAGATTGCAGATAGCTATAGAGGGGTTTAGGTTGGGGTATTTTTGCTTTAATTTAGCTGTATGGATTTGAAGTTTGGTGGGGGGATTTGTTTTGAGGTTTTTTAATTAGATATATCCAAATTAGTTGAGGATCACTGCCTTACAATGCCAATGTTGGAACATTACACACTTCTTCTATTTGGTCAGGGAATACTGACATGCTCCTGCTCTTGTCAGTAATGAATGCATCACAGAAAGGGGGACAATCCCAAATTATTATTTTATAGAATAAAATCTTATGTGAGTTTATGCCTTTCACTGCCTGCTTCTTAACAAAATTCACTCCCATTATATTAAAGTCTTTCTGATTATTCAGTATTTCGTGTTTTTTTAATTTTCTTTTTTTAATGTGGGAGCAAATAGAAATAATACTCCAGCTCCAGTTTTGCTATGCCTAAAACTATCCTCTGAGAAATGCATTTCCCAGCTTCCCTGTTTTTCCAAAAGACTTTGTTCTTTAGGTCACTGCTGCTTCCGATGCATGATAAGTAATGAATCATCAGGAAACTACCATTAGTATATCTGCGTGAGAAATTACATCCTCTGTCCCTTGGCAACTTCAGGATTTCAAGAAATGTTCCACATTTTGGGGATGAAATTGAGATCCTTATTTTTCCCTCATTTTTCCATAGCTAATAGGCCAGTGATTTAAGGGGACCACAAACTCGAAAAGGAGGGACACTAATATCTGAAGAAGACCTAGAACACCTGCTGTGAGTGTAGCTCAGCATTCACATGTGCTGCTATTTTGAATGAAAGAGAGCACAAAAAAATTTCTTGCATGTTTGAAACCTTATGGTATCAATAAAGTGTAAAAATCTCTGCAGCTTTGATGCAATGATATTGCACTTGTGTTATTTCTGTGCAACCTATTTCTGTCCCTCTTTCCATATTCCTATGGCGTTGTTGTACTTGCAGTGACAGAAAATGTAACTGCCTCTTTAGGGGTTTCTCAGCAAAATCACACACTAATAGCACCAGTCTGTCTCAAAAGTACAAGGTCACTCAGAATCCTTTGCCAATATATTCTTCACCAAGGGCAACCACTATTAGAAGCAACCCCCTAGGTTGTTAAAACAGCAGTTCATCCCTTATGGTATGTTAGAGGCACAGACATTTGGGGGAGAAAAAGAGACATCCTTATTACATTTACTTGCATCAAAAATGCAAGTCTTTCCTTTGTGCTTCTATCAGAAATGTTTTAATTCAATTAAAGGAATTGCATTTAATATCTGCATATTTATCAGCTACTATCGGTTCTCCTAGCATTAAAGCAAGGTGTTCTTATATCCATACCAAATAACATAAGAGATCTGGAACACCTGTTATGACTGTAGCTCACCATTAACTTCTCAAAAGGAGTTAAACTATGCATGGATCACTTTAAAAAGCCTGAATGAATACTTGACAAAATGGACAAGGGGCAGTATTTTCACTGAAAAGAAAAAAAAAGGTTCGATTTTATAACCTACTAAACAAAGAGAAGATTTTGGAATTCTTTTTAAGCTTGTGGACTGTTTTATTTAGGGATTTGTATTGGAAGTATATAAATGCAACAATCCAGGTAAGATTTTTTCAGTCTATTGTATTTCATAGTCTGAAAATATGAGCACATGAAATCAAGGTATTTTCAAGGCTGATATCTGATATTTTAGGTGGAACTCATATAGGATGACACCCAAGTTTTCATTTTAATGTTGGGAACAGAGTGACTAAAGGAAGACAAGGGCAGCCAGAAATAACCAAATTAGAAGAGTTATAGGCATTGCCCTACTATTAATAATTATCTATGAAGCCCACTGAAGACCATGCCCTCCAGCCCCAGTCACACAGCCAGAGTCTGTTACTTCCATCTGCATACTGTTTTCCTCCTGTGTCACCACTCGTATTGCCTCCTTTGGATAAAAAAATTCCATACCATGTATGCTTCTTTACAGACATTTTTTAAAGCTACATGATATTACATTGTTATGTTACAAATAATCATAAAGAATTTCACATTAAGAAAAATTTCACACTTTCCCCCACAAATGGCACTTTAACTGCATTCAATGCCAGTCCTCTACCAGTTCAGAGGGCTGTGGGTGAATTAGATTCCCACTCACATCACTCACTGAAGAAGCCAAAATCTGCGTAATGAGTGTGAGAAGGGAGTGCAAAGAAACGAAATTCTGCATGCATTACCTTGAACAGTTAAGCTTTACCCTTACTTCTGCTATGAAGTTGCTGTGTTACAATGTCAGTGTACAGTGACAGAGGTCCCTTAATTCAGACTTCTCCTAGGTTCCTCATTTTATGGCCCACACATGGACCATGGCATCTGGTTTATAGATAAGGGAAGTTCTTAGGGTTACTCCTCATAGTCCATGGGATCTTTGCTAACAGCTTGCAAAAATTGTGAAATTGTATTATGAATACAAATTATGAAAAAAACCCACCTCTTACCTTGTTTTAAACATGTTTGGGAATCTTGACAATAGCCTTTCTTTACTTTAGCTCTTCCATCTGTAAAACAGAGAGACATACTTTAACACAGGAACTTACTGAAGTTATATTAATAAACAGCTGAGAAGCATCAGGACACTAGGCAAGAGTACTTCAGAAAGTATTCCTACACTGACAAGGTTGGTATCTCTACATTCAGGATTAGGTTTGAATCTTGTAAAGGAAACAAAAGGGAGGGCCACATCTCAAACAAACAAAACTAAAGGAAATTTCACTGAATATATTCACTGAAAATATTGAATAACTACTCATTTTGTGGGTACCAACCATTCAGAATGTTAAATTAGAGAGGGACTGTGACAAAAATGAGATCTTGCAATTAAGGACACTTTTGCATTACATATATTGAAAGGCATCATATGAAGAATGCAAAGACTTCTAGCATTTTTCAACATTTGTGCTCTCTTAAAGTTCTCCAAATGAAATCTTTCATAATGCTGTTGGATTGTTTTATTCCAGCTTTATAATTTATTTCAGAGTCCAACACATTCAACTTTCTTCCACTGATGGGGATTTCACCCCTTCAAAGGAAGTCTCTATGCTTTTACAACTCAAAATTAGTTGGGAGTACTTTGATACTCATTGTCCCATGCTCATTGTGGTTTTGGTAATGGAACTGAAACAGCTTTGAATCAGTAAGTATAAATATATTCCACCATAACGTGAATAATGCCATCCTAGAGGAAAACTGATAAATTGGGCTTTTGTACGCCATTAAATAGGTAAAATCACTACGTACACAAAGAAGTACAATTGCATAATTTAGTGGAAAATGAAACTCTGCTGTCTAGATCTTTAAAAGTATTTTAGTTCCTGCTTTTCATTTAAATAATTTTGCACCTGAATAACTTAAAATATTTGTGCCTTTAATTTTTTTGTTGCTATTTTGCATTTTATTTTTGAATGAGTAACTCAGACTGTTAAGCAGTAAGATCCCAGTAAGTTCCTTATGAAAGGTAACATACTATATAAGATCAACATATGTTTTCATATTGGTCACCAATATCCATTTTGTTTACCATAGCCTTTCTGGAAGGGCAGAGGAGAGCAGAAAGCAAATGGAAGATCCAGGAAAATGAGTCCATAGAACACGCATGGGTGTATAAATGCAAAATATCTTAAGAAGACAGAGGGAATGAATCCTCTCCCACCCCATGTCAATCAGGTTATTTCCTGAATGTCCTGGTTTGAGGTAAAACAGAACCAATTTTCTTCTTAGTAAAATCTCTTCCAACTAACTGCAGTCTTGGAAATTAACAGCATAATTTTCAGACACTGTCAGCTTCTAGCAGAGATAAGGTCTGATGTTTATAGTTAATACCAAGGAATGGTATGCAGAGAGGCTCCTGATTATACTTATTCCTGTAACAATCAAGGTCAGCTCATTTTGTTCTGTGCTTTATTGGAGGGTCAGAAGCAGAAAAGGGCCAGCTTTCTTTCTTCAACGGCCAGCAGCTGAGGAGAACTCGGTCTGTTTGTCTGTGTTTGATCCCAATCTATGAGTTCCTGATATTTAGGATCCAGAATTCATAATCCAGCTCCTGGCAGTTGCTGAATCCAGTCTGGGACTTTTCCAATGCCTGATGGTGATGTGATCATAATCCTGGGAACTCGATACTGCTTTTGTATATAATGTATACATTTCATTATTTTCTTATTAATATTTTAATCTTTTTATTGGTAATATTTCATTAAAGTAATTTAGTTTCTTTTCAACTCATAAGTCTCTCTCTCTCTCTTATTCTCTCTCCCTTTGCTGAAGGAAAAGAGGTTAAAGAAAGCATCTGTTGTTTGTTTAGTGGCCAGTCCATCCCAAACCCTGACAAGAAACAAGAGTACCTGTTGTAAAATTATCTATTCCTGTTACTTCTATTGGTTCTTTTCCTGGCTAGCCATTTCAACAAAATGTCTATAATACATCCATGAATGTTTTAAAAATCAGGTCTCTTCTTCACCTTTTTGTTATCTGTCAATGTTTTGTTATTTTAACTATGGCTCATGTCAATAGTTGCTTGGCTTGCAATCATCTGCTCCCACCATCCCAAGAGCTAAAACTATTCCCATTTTATAGGCTGGGCAATAAAATACATTGAGAAGCAAAGAGGCAAAGGTGTTAGGTGCCCCATCACTCATGGAAAGTCATAGACCTGTCATGGTTTCAGCTGGGATAGAGTTATTTTTCATTCTAGTAGCTGCTGTGTTTTGGAATTAGTATAAAAAGACTGTTGATAACACATGTTGCTTTAGCTGTTGCTAAGTGATGTTTACATTAGTCAAGGACTTCTT
>BJBW01004402.1:0-31618 GCA_004320125.1 Scolopax mira
AAAATCATAGAATCATCTGGGCCGGAAGGGACCTTCAAAGGTCATCTAGTCCGACCCCCCTGCAGTCACAGGGACACCCCCAACTAGACCAGGTTGCCCAGGGTCTCGTCAAGCCTCACCTTGAATGTCTCCAGGGAAGGGGCCTCAACCACCTCCCTGGGCAACCTGTTCCAGTGCTCCACCACCCTCTTAGTAAAGAACTTGTTCCTAATGTCTAATCTAAATCTGCTCTTCTCCAGTTTATACCCGTTAGCCCTTGTTCTGTCACTGCTGGCCTTTGTGAACAGACTCTCCCCAGCCTTCCTGTAGCCCCCCTCAGGTACTGGAAGGCTGCTATTAGATCCCCCCAATTTCATTTCATGAAATGAAACTTTCTCCAAATTAGTAGCCGTTATTACAAAATAAATTACTTCACGTGAACGTGATTTCTTGATGCTTTGTTGTCTCTCAGTTAAGTTGCTTCGGTCTGCCCTGCTGAAAGGCGGTGGGGAAAGGGGGAAACGGGCTGGGTAGAGGTACACGTTTTCCCTCCGCTGGAAAGAAATGGTACTACACACGATAAAACGCGAATTTAAGAAAAAACAGGCTTTGTCTGGTAAACGCGCAGAGGAGATCGTTAAGCTCGGCTTTAAGAGTACACAAGCTCACGGTTAAAGCTGAATATGCAAAGTGCTCTGCTACACAAGGCTAGGACTGTTCATTCTCACGTACTTTGCCGAAGCAAAGTCTTTAAGCTGTGCTCCCTCTGGGCTACAAAAGGCCGTGAGGCCACCGGGCTGCCCCGGGGAAGCCTCTTCAGTTACTCTGAGATTGCTGATCCCACTTTGGCACAGGCAGCATTTACCTAACACTTGTCTCAAGGTACCGAGTTTACCATACTATTGATTGCAAGGTTTTGCAAAGGAAAAGCTGTTGCAGGACTAAGAATTTTTGACAGCATTCTTGACCCTGTTGGCCAACTGTGTTTCCGCCCTTTCTGCCTCTGAATTTGTTACTTTATCTTTCCTGTTCTCCAGTTTTTCCACTGCCTTGCAAGTTCTGCATTGCCTTTTACATCCTAAGAAGCGCCGCTTATTGGGTAACTTTAGCTGGAAATACTAAATTCAATACTTAAGTGTTCCAGAGGCCTCTAAAAGCTTCTGTGCTGGCACAATACTTACATTACTTACATGTCTTAGCTTCTGTGGACAGCTACTGGATATTTCGTAATGAATATATTTAACTTTTTCCTTCTAAAGCAGTTTCCCTGGATAAAATAACATTCTTATAAAAGCTTTAAACTAACCCTTTTGTCTCTTGCAAGAGGGAAGTCATCCTAGCCAGTGCTCTGTAACATCCCACTTTTTCTTGCAAGTTACATCAGCAGAGTGCTTAAGGGTACCTGCAGCCTGCAAGAGAAGCTCATTTGCAAGCTAGCTAAGATAGCAGCAGCTTTGTAGCCAGATCAGTATGCAGCACTGCAGTTACCCTGCCAAGAAACAGGGCAAATGTAGCCCAGACTCAGACACACATTCTGTCTCTGGCTTCAGAAAGAGACTAATCTCTTATCCCTATAACTTCATTTTGACAAAAGTGTACAGCTTTTTTTCATAAAAGCCTGATTACTGGGGGTCTGGGAAGCCTCGTCAAGCATAAATCCTTGGGTCAGATGAGGAATGGGAATTTGACAGTCATAAGTTGCCTAATTACAAACTTGTGGGAAGAAGGTCTTGGCAGGAACTACTCGTTCTTTCCCTAGCATTGGGAAAATACGGTGTTTGAAGAATTAAGTTTTCAGAAACAAGTGCATTAAATCCTGGATTTCCTGCATATTACAGAACCTTGGCACTGTTTGTGGCCATGAATTTGCCAGGGCAACCAAGCCCTTATGTGAAATCTGTATCGATACCATCTACCTGGCCCCCAGGCCACCTCACAACTGAACTTCCTTCCCACGGTGCCTCTGACACATTTTTCCATCACCAGTGTTCCAGTTTGAGCCCCTAGAGTCACACACGCTGACAGCCATGCAGTCCACACCGGGCTCCGAGGTTTGGCGGGGAGAGATGGCCTTTTATCTGCTACCAGGAGGCCTGTCCTCCTGCCTCGGGTTAGCTGTCCCCAGGACCGTGGTTTCCACTTACCTGGTCATACAGTGCCCTCAGCTGCTGAAATGCGGTTATGACAGTTTGGCTGAAAATTCTACTTGAAGATGAGACGAAGTCACGAGCCCCGCGAAGAGCATCGTCACTGGTGATAAAAAATATGCAGCTTATTTCTAGAACACCACCCTATAAAACTATGTTATTAAAAATGTGACTTTTACACACAGTGCTTCCTTTGTGACTTGTCAGAGAAGAACGTCTGGACAAACTATTGATAATCTTGCTGTATTTCAATGAATGGCTAAGTTTCATTTCTCCTCTTGACTTCTTCCCTATCTCATCCCCCTAATTTAATTCTTCCATCTTAACCTTTTCTACCCCACCAGCTCCACACCAGCCTTTTCCCACCACCCCATATGTGTCTGTACGTGCTCTGCTTTTGTGCTCCAGGCATTCCCTGTTCTCTGGTGCACTTGCTGTTGTGCTTCCAGTATATCACTCATTTCATAGCCTGTAGGGTATCTCATAGGCAGACTTACCAAATAAAGTGTAAAACACATAAAAGTTTAACTTGATACAGAACTAAACATTTGCTCTGATGTTGTCATACAGCTTCAGCGTGTCACTTCCCTTGCAGGATTTTATTGTCACAGATCATCCTCACACACAGCTGTGATACCCTTTCTCCTCCCCAACTCACTGCAGAGCTAATGCAAAGCACTTGTTTCTGGTATAATTCATGTATTTTCATTTTCTTTGTTTGAAGCTTGGCAAAGTTTCCAAAGACCTGAATTCTATTGCAGTTTCATTTGAAGTCATCTGCTAATTAAAAAGCAGGCAGACTACCAAGAGCTTAAAGCAATCATATGTTTTCCCAGAAAAATCTCCAGAAAAGAGGGTACTCAGCCCAGTGGTCGCATAGGCTGTGCTAGTTTTTGGTTCCTTCTGGGGTGCAGCCAAAGTCTGTTCCCACCTTGAGGGTTCTGTGTGGTTCCTTGGGGCCAGCAGGAAGGCATGGCATGTATAGGATCCTGCATCATGTCCCCAAGGCACAATCTGTTTCCTAGAATTTAATGAGTACCTGCATAGTCAGGATGGGTGGCTGTTTCTGAAAGGTGGTGTTACCCCAGTGCAAAGAGTGAGTATGGGAAATAATATAGCTCCAATCAAGTGTCAGTACCAACGAGATGCAGCTTTCTATCATCCCTCACTACTATCACTCTCCTTCCCCGTGGTGCTTGATTGAGCAGTGTCTCACAGATTGATTTCAGGCACTAGCCCCTGCACTCAGGAAGTGCAGTAACACCATCATACAGTGCCTGCTTCTAACAGTGAACTCAGACCACAGGTTTACACATTGTGGTATTTTTCTCATTTTGTTTTTTTCACAGCTTAACTTGTTTTTCTTGCACATGCCAGACCAAAACAAAGATCATACTAACCTCAAAGTTATCAGTACTACAAAAATAAAGGCTCTAAAGCCTCTGCCTTTGCCTTTAAAGGGTTGATCAAAATTGTTATTTTAAAGTTTTCAAGGTTAATGGTTGAGGATGTGTTTACACAGACAATGCTGTCAGATACATGGTTTCCTTCAAAGACATTCTCTATGGCCTCTATTTGCCCCCCTTGCAATTCATGGGGGAGAACCAAGAGTGCCAACTGTATCACCCCTCCATAAAAAGGAGTTTAACCTAAAATGATGGCAAAGACATGCAAATACTCCGTGCAGTGTCCTGTAGGAATCACACCTACGATGCCTCTGGCTGTGCTGTGACCACTCCAAAGTGCCCCCTTTGCCTAAGAGTATCTGTCCACAGGATATTTAGTGTGACACCCTGGCCACGTGTTCTGCCAGCAGCAGCTTTTTCCAGATGCTGCTACTGCTTCTGCTGAAGCATTGGTCATTTCCAGTACGTTGTTGAAGGTGCTTGAAACTTTGTGAGACCAGGACTTCAGATACCACAAGCCAGGATCATTATGCCCAGAATTATCCTGCTTCCCTTATAAAAGATGTCTAGGCCCGTTATGCAACTGCATCAATCATGCAGAAAGAACAAAGGTCTGTGTGATGGTAAAGCATTGTGCCCAGTATTAGAGACACTTGGCTTCAAACCTGAGGAACAATCAGAGTAGTGTTTTGTGCCCTAAAAGAACTGTCCAGATTCTTTTGCAGGTTTTTTTTTTTTTAGCCCTTCTCAATGCCCAAATATCTTAAACATAAACCTCCTTGTTAAAAGAAATAATGCCAAAGGGTAGTCAAAATCCTCTAAACAGAACAAAGAGTTCACTACTTCAGCCAGTTTGTTTCTCTTCCTGCTCTCTCCTCTCTTTTCCTGTTTCAGTCTTCATCTACTGCAGGACACAGGACAGGAGACAGTTTCCTACCTATTGGGCTAAACACTCGTTTTCTTACTCTGGGTAGGAAAGCGGTTTCCTGAATCCACAGAGCAGGAGTCAGAGTTACCGGTGCTCAGATAACACAGACAACGCAGAACAGAAGTATGAGATATATGGGGTAAGAGCCCATGTCACAGGTTATCTATCTTTCTTCATGACATTCCTTTCTGTCAGGAACAACCATAATTGGTTTTCATGCACATGTTGCCAGTAACTAGAAACATACAGGCCATTTCTGACTGTATATTATAAACATGAAGCACAAAAGAGAAGAACAAGTATTTAGGAGACTGAAAGCATTTGCTGCCTTATTTTCTGCAATTAACTATGCTTATAGAACAAAACAGCTACAAAGAACGAAACGTTCTGGCAGACAGGAGTACAAATCATTATTCCTCATCCTCAACAGCTGTATATGATGTTCAAACTCATCAGCACAGTGATGTGCTTCTTAATCATGCCTGGATACAGAGGAACTCTGGGAAGTTAGAGTGGAAGGCAGAAAAGTTGATGGTGTATGGAAAACTGAGTTACTGGGTAATTAGATACAAGTCAGTGCTTCCTTCCAGCACTGCAGGTGCTACAGAGGCTCTTTGCTACCAAAGCAAGACGTTCCAGAAACAATCCTGAAGAGAGCAGAAGAGAGAGCCTGCACAGGAAGGAAAAGTGGGCTGAGAGCTGCTGTTGTCAGAGCCAAGAGAAGCAACCACATTGTCTGCAAAGGAAGGGGATCCTGTGCTCTTATGCCCATTGGGATTAGATTAAACTCAGTTAACCTTTATTACCTTTACTAGATTTCTTCTATCCACCACAATATATCAAAGCAACAGGCTTAAACAAAACACGTGTAGAGAGCTAGTACCATATGTTACCATCAAAGTCATTGTTTATCAGACACAACATGACAGAGGCACCTATTCAGAGATTCTGGGGAAAGCCTCTGAGAACCACAATTTTCAATTATGTGTTTTCTACCTTGCCTACATTATAAGATTTTCTAAATATTTATTACCTACATTTTGATTTATACATAGATCACTACAGCTTTTCCAGGTAAGAGTGCTTTATTTATGTAAATATTTAAAAGTGACTGGCACTACATTTAGTTTATTTGAGTTATGTTTATTCTGACTGCTAATCTGAAGAGTTGAAACATGTCATTAGCAAAGTTAGTGTACAAGAAAAAAAAAAAAAAAGAATCACACACCAAAAATGGCCTGTAGTGAAAATTTAGGTATCACGAAAGAGAGACATAGAAAATCTGGTCTGCTGGCCTCTTTAAGAATAGAAATGAGAACAGGTGGTTGTTAAGACTGGGTGGATAAAAGAAATTATGAACAAAAAGCATGCCCTAAATAGCTAGGTGTGAAAGTGAAAATCTCTACTAGATTTTTTTCCAGCACTTTGATCTTTTTGTTCTAGCATCCTTCTCTGATTGAAGCTATTATTAGCATCAGACACCCAGAGAAGGTAGGTCGGCCAGTACAGTACTTTCCTCTTCCTGAACTTGTCTGTGTGCTCCACCAGTGGCCAAAGACCTCTGGCAGTTATTGGACATCTTCTATTTTAACTAGGGAAACCAGTACCCTGAATAAACCTCCTCACTCGTATGAAGAAAAATCCCAGGTGAAGGTATCTGGCAAGTGCAAACAAAGCCAGAACTATGACCGAAAACCTGACGGCAAAATGACTAAATTCACTGTCTCGGAGGGCAAATATTGCCCTCTGAACATAGAGAGTCTGTCAGGGTGCAGTCAGTGACCCCACACACTAGGAAGCAAAAAATATGTTTGTCTCCTAGCACCATAGCAGGTGCTTTTCTGCACAAGAGGCATAAGTCAGGAGTACCAAAAGAGAACATGAGAACTCAGTTCCACAGCTCACAAGTGACCCAGGCATTTTGTCCAGCACAGGGAATGTTTTGGGAAACTTTAGTTCTATGTAATTTTTATCTCTATTTCAAACTGACATTTAAAGCAGGTTCAGGTTGCAGGTTCTCAGTTGGCCTTTAATGTTCTGTATTACTTGATGTGGGGCCACTGTTTTTAAATTTTGAGAGCAGTTACTATTAGCTCAGAACAACCGCAGTGAATTTGTTCTACATCACACTTTTATGTCTAAAGTGAATAGTCTTAGCCCACAGAAAATGCAAAATAATGCTCAACTAAACCTAGGAATAGTTTTAAATAGGAAGATTAAAATGTAAACACAAGTAACTGTTGCAGCTCTACAATGCCAAGAGAAGCTGTGATACCTGGTGAAGAGCGAGCCTTCAGAAAGGAAGTAAAATATTGCAAATACAAGTATAGCAAAAAGATGTGATAGCACAGCCCACAACATGTATTATTGGACTTTTGAGATGGGGCTGAGCTAATTTTAGCTCTCATTTCAAATGGACTAGGGCACTTCCTCCAGTGAAAGAGTAGCAGTGACCTTCACAGCAAACTGTGAAGTTTCTCCTATCGAAGTCTCCATTTAGCTCTAAAAGCTCCTGCTTCTATTTTGGACTTCCAGGAGGGATGGTGTGCTGAAAGACCTGTCTCTTTTTTTAGATACATCACCCTGAGTAAATAAAAAATATTACTCCCTTGTCTGCCTTATATCTTTAGATTCTCATGGCAGAGATACTGCCACCAAAAGCTTGCTGTTTTTTTCTTAGTGAAGTAGCTCATCGCGGTTAGCTTTAACTGACTGATTTGAGAATCATGTAATCAGCAAATTTCTGACTCCTAACAGATATGGATGGCTTTCAGTAATCTGACAAATGGAGACAGGGACTCCTGGTCAGGGTTCCAAGTAATACCCAATTGATAAGTGAAATGTACAAAGGAAATCCTCCAATAATCACTTGTGCAAAACGCATCTATTTTTAAAAATTAGAACTTTGTTTTCTTGCCCTTTGTCTCCTTGGTGATGATGTTTGTCATTAGACATATGGTGCTTAAGGGAACACGCCTGCTTCTAGAAGAGCAATACTGATTGAGAAGGGCAAAAAGAGTGAGCAGCTTTAAGAAGTCCAGTGATGAGAAACTCTGGTTTCCTGCCCTTTCAGGAGCCACTTGTATATGTTTTAGAAAAAAACAGGAAAAGGTCACCAAAGTGGAAAACAATGTGGTGAGTGTTATTTAGAATGCTTTAAAAAGACTTACAAAGACATTAAATTTACATGGCCATTTGTGGTTGGAACAAATGTTTTCAAACATCCTTCAGTCCTGCGCAGAGCACTGCGTCAAAAACCCACTTCAGAGCTATGCTGGGTTCAGCGAGTCCCCAAGCATGTTTTTGTACAGAAAGACACAGAGCAGATAAACCACCTAACAAGGTCTCTGACCAAGAAGTGCAGATGCCCAGGTCTATACGTGTTTAGGACTACAGACTTTATTGGACTTCATTAGACCCAGGCTCACTAGGTTATTCTCACTTGTCATGTCAACACATGCAAATATTTGTCACACAAGTCTGCCAGCAGAATTTCTTCTTCTGCACAGATCTTGCCATGACTGACAATACTTACTAGGTACTGGAGGACTTGCTCCAGCTATACAAGCACAGGTCTAATTCAGACTCAAACAAACTGTATTTTCCTATGCTACTGATTCCCATAGATTCCCATAGGGGCTTTTCATAGTGATGAACTCAATGCACAGTCTCATCAACAATGAACATAAAAACCTCACCTGTCCTAGTTTCAGAGTTCATTCTCTTACTAGCAGCTGTTATAGTGCCATGTCTTGGATTTTGGATGAGAACAATGTTAAGAATGCACTAATGTTTTTAGTCTTTGATAAGCAGTCAAGGACTTTTGCAACTTTCCATAGAAGCATAACAAGATAAGGGGGCATTTTGTATATTATTTTACCATCAATATTTTTTTCCTCTTCCATTACTGTTCTATTAAACTGTCTTTATCTCAACCCAGGAGTTGGGTTTTTTTCTCCCTCTCTTCCCTATCCCACTGAGGCGGGGGGAGAGTGAACAAGCACCTGCGTGATTCTAATTGCCAGCTAGAGTTAAACCACAACAGTCATTTTTGGCACTCAATGTGAGGCTCAAATGGTTGTGATAATGACATGTCTGACAAGAAAGAGTTAATTTTTTTTAATATATTTTTTATAACTCTTCATTACATTAATTTAATAGTCGCTGGTGACTGTTGCTTGGTTTGCTCTGAGAGTTGTGTTATGTAATAACTTCCTTAATGTATACACTGATTATCGGTATTTATGTGCCGTTTATCACCTGTGGGAACTGGATTAAGATCGCTACTTTGCAGTATGGTGTAATACTGGTTTATGGTAAGATAAAATCAGGGGTCCTAAAACCAGTATTGTAGCTGTATTCTGCACTGCCGTCATCTTCATATTTCGGGAGCCATCTAGCGGAAACTATTAATAATTACACTTTTTACCTTTTCGAAGAACCAGTTTGTGGAGGACCCACCTTCCTCCACCTCTCCCTTCTCCTCCAGGCTAATTACAGTAGCTCTTAAGAATTTTGAGTATCCTTGGGATGTTCAAATCAGCATGCTCCTATTACCATGTCTTCTGAATTTGTTTATGGTCTTGAAATGGTTTAAAGTTAGCAAGCAACCCAGGAATGTAACCTAGGCTCTGTGAGAGTGTGATCATGGGTGCCATGGCATATGGGAGAATACGGACAGGTATCTAGGGAACTACTTACCTCCAATTTTCACTCACAAACAACTAAAGGACCCTCATAAAATGATAGAATGTTGGAAAGAAAAATGTATTTATTCCAAAGAGGCACAACTCACCACATTGTGCTGGGCCCTGGACAGTATCTACCAAACTTTGTTCAATATTGCACATCATCCTCAGGGAGAAGAGAGGGAAACCAGACTGACAGGCACTGGAGCTGCTTTGGCCCTGGAGACAGGCAGCTGAATCAGAGAGCCAACGCATGTCGGTATCAGCCACCCCATACAGAAAAAAACAGCTCACTTAGTACAGGATGAAGATGAACCAGGGTCATCATGAGAACAGGAGGAAGAGACAGAACCAGAGATAGTTACTTGATCTCTATTCCTGAGTAATCGCAAAATGCAAAAAAAGAATTCCAGCATTGTCCAGGGGAGCACATTGTCATCTGGGGGGTCTGATGCTGGGACAATGGGTTTTATGGTGACATCACACCCCAGAAAGAATTGAGTAAGACAACAGGATAATCATTTCCTGGGCCAAAGAGCGTGGCATTGACTGGGTGTATCTCACCCAGTCTTTTACACCAGTCTCCATGAAAATTGAACAGTACAATGGACTGTTAAAAAGTACACTGAGAGAGCTTCAGGATACATATTCAGCAAAGGCTGCCTGGGTAGTTAATAGCAGGGGATCTATCATTCAAGGTGATATATCAATCAAAGCTTTCACATACTGTAGACAGGGATAAAGACCCCCATTGCACATTTAGTACATGTTAGGAAAGACAGTCTGAGTTATTCCTGCCTTAGGCAAAGGTAAACCCATCCATGGGATTACTTTTGCTCAAGGACCTGGGTGCATTTGGTAAGTAATGCAGATGGATGGAGAATTCTGATGTTTACCTCAAGGGTGTTTGAGTTTTGGTGAGAATAGCCAGTTAATTAAATTTTATTATGTCAATTGCTATATAAGCCTGTAACTGTATGTCATCATTACTATAGCTGTCATATGCCTTAAGTATTACACTAATGAAGAATTAATTTGATGAAACCAAGTGAAGTGCAATGGTGATGGAACCAGAACTGACTGCAGCACACAGCAATCCAACACTATACACCACTCCTCTGCAGCACCCAGCATCACCCCCCAGCTGCGCCCCACGAAAGCCTAATCCTGCTCTGCTTGTAATTTGGTTTACCTTCTCTTAGTCACTGAGTCCTTTTTACAACTTTTAGTTGGGTCATAGCCTCTGCTTCACTGATTTCTTAAGCTAAACTGCCCTTCATCAGTCAGTCTCTCAGGCAGCTCTCAGACCTTCTCTACAGCCTAAACCCTTTCCAGCCACTGCCTGGGGCTCTCTCACACTTGCATTAATTCAGCTGTTCACTTTGGTCTGGGACAAAGTTTGAAAAGAAGCACCATCAAGTGGAGAAGAAGTCACACTTAGCAGCAGTCTTGGGAGGAAGCTCAAAACCACCTTTGGAAACATCAGGAAACAGAACATGTGGAAGCATACAGAAAATTGAGCTTACGGTGAGAGGATGGGAGAGTAAACAAGTTGTATAGCCAGTAAAGAACAAAAAGTGCAATAAATCCCAAGGGGGGACTATATTAGAAATCGTTGCTTTGCAAGAACTTGATGCTGAACACTAAGATAGGTTAACAAGTCTGGGAGCAAATGGATGCAAGTCATCTTGCCTGAAATAACTCCTAGGTGCTTTCTCCCTCACTGCTGTCCCAGAAGGAACAGTGTATTCAACAGTCCTCCCTAGACTTTGTGTCAAGCAGCATTTACTGAATTACAAAGGGTTTAAAAAGAGAAGAGTGTTATGGGAGAGAGAATGCACACACCCCAGTGAACACCAACAGACTCAGGAAATAGCAAACACCTTGTTCCATGAACATTAATTATACAGTTGTTTGTCCTGTGGGCATCATCCTCTGCCTCATGAAACAGCCATTTCATCAAGGGAATAAAGCAGTGCCTGTGGGGGAGATGAGATGCTCTCCAAATAACAGTTAGGATACTACCCATCAGCTGCATGTTCTCTCATTAGATTTGATTCATTCATATTCAAATTAGTTGCAAGGGAGAAGGAATAATAAAATCTATCACCTGCTTCGTAAACTTAAGAGAAATTATGAGCAAGCCCTTTCTCAGAGACTGCAAAATTCAGGAATGAAAGCTGTAAGGTGTTTATCTGTTTGTTGTATGCATGCCTTGAGGTTAAAAACAGTATTTTTGTCATAAATGGGAGAGAAAGCTTTGCACCTGCAGAGATGTGTTGACTGTTTGGCTCAGGACATCTGAGTTGCATTGTGCTAGGACCAGAGAGAGTGTGTACATGCAACTGGTAACAGATGCCCAGACATAGAGGGTGCAAAAGAATTAATCATGCAACTCATCTGGCTGTTTGGAATTAATACAGGCTGAGTCCATCCCCTAGCCAGTGGAGGGTTAGGAGGGATCTTCTTTCAGGGTGTGAAATACTTTTATTACCATTAAATAGGACCCTATTGCAAACAGGAGGCAATAACTAATGATATCTGCTCTTTCCATAACTGTGTTGAGATTCAGACCAGGTGAAATTCTGGTCCTTTCTTCAGGCACTGCTTCTTCCAGGTCCACAGCCAAGACACCCCTATCACCTCCTTGCAATTGAAGTGGTGTGTGCTGGCACCATTTGGCTGGTTCCTGACTGCTCTATCCCCCATCCACCCAGGGCTGTGGTTCAATAGGCTGCAGCCAGCAACTGTTTAAAGCACACTGTTTAAACACACTGAAAATGCTTTAGCAGAAACAAAAACACATAATGCAAAGGAAAAGAAAAGAATATTAAGAGACTCTGCATTTGTTTTTTACCTAAAGGCAAATAGGTGTAATTTATAGGCAAATAGGCGTTATTTATTTCATACACCATTTTGGGGTATGAAAACATGACTCTCCACTCTCCACAAGAGTGATTCCCACTGCAGATCTCTGCAGATTCCCTTCTAACAATGATCTCCTCTGTCAGAACATAATGGCGCCACAATAAGCTGAATTGTCATGTCATTTGTTTTCCAAGAGAAGCATATGATAGTTCATAGGTCTAGGTGTACAATGTTTGGTAATGACGCTTCCAAATAAGTCCAACAAATACATCCAGTTACCATTTAAAAACTAACCATTAGCATCGACCTTGTGAACTCTTAATATATAACTGCAGATTCATTATAGACTATGCAGAAAACCCCCATGCTTGTAAAAACTCACCCAGGCACAAGGAATTCATCTGTTCTCAGTTTCTAAAGAACATACATCTTTTCTTTGTGAAAGCCATAACTGCAAACATGAGCAAACTGTTCTTCTCCCATCCATGTGAAGAATACTTATATTTTTTTTTTGCAATAAGGGGACGGGACAGAGCCACTAATAGTTTTTATAAGACTGTCCTGCCATCAATTGTTCCAAATAGATACCAGGCACAACTGTGTCAGTCCACCATCCCCTTCTCCAACTTAAGAGGATACATAGGCAATTCCAGAATAAGAACACCAGAGGTTTCTCTCTCTCAGCAGTTTCCACTGAGCAAGAAAGCAAGAGTCCATTCTCCCTCTCTGCTCCCTGGAAATAGCAAAGGAAGGCAGGCATCTTGAGAAAAGCTTAAGAATTTTCAGCTGCCTATTTCTGAAATAGGCCCAATGTTTCTCCTTGCTGTGAATCACAGGCATATGAACAACTCCTCAGTCCAGGATTGGAGGAAGGCCTTCTGGCTTCCTTGAAATGCAAAAAAACTTCCTATGGCAACAGTCAAATGATCCTTCTTCAACCCCCTGAATTCAAATATATTTCAAGGTATGAAAAAATGCCTTGGGTCCAACTTTTTGTCAACTCTGCCTCTTTACATTCAAGTGGAACATGGCACCAAGAGGTGGAACATGGCACATTCCTCTAAGTACATTGCTTCCTTCCAGCCATTTGACTGGCAGGGAGGGTTGACTTGAGGGATGAAGGTGCACTTTTATCCTCAATAAGTTGTTCATGTTCATGTAATTATTAGTTATAGAGCCTACAGGTCAGTTATTTCTTTAATTTTAATGCCTTCAAACAGCTCAGTTGATGTTATCCATCTCTTTACATGAATTATGTGAAGTCAAAGCAATATAATGATTTACTGTCCTTTCTTAGATAGTAGTATTTGTGTGGACCCTAAGGGAAGACGAAAGAAAGTTTATGCAACCAGCAGTGTTAAAAATTGTAGGTTACTGCTACAGGGGCAATTTTAGCTCATAATTGACTACACTTACTTTTCTTTCCAGTACACAAAAGTTAACAATAGGTCTGAGCCTTAACTTCTATTTTGAATATCTGTCTTTCTGAATACATTGGTGCTTAAGTAGACCTCAAATGGCTTAAGATAAACCAGGAGAAAAATATATGCAAGAATCAGAGGACATGACAAAATAATTTTTGCTTGAAAAATATTGGCACAGATGCACAGATGGAGGTACATGGAACTCAAAAAGGGAAGAGAAAACACAACAAGAGATAAAAAACAAAACGGTGACACTTACTAAATATTTCCAGGTTCCACCTTTCACAGACATTAAAGAATAGCTTTTATTAGATATAAGCTATGATAGCGCATATGAAAAATAAACAAAGAAATGTCCTCATAACTCTGACTATCAAGAAGTAGTCATACTTTTACTACAAGCAAAGCAACTTGCAGTTCAATTTTAAACCATATATCTGCAGGCTATCACTTCCACCTACTTCTGGAAAAACACATTAATACTAAGACATACTCAGAGTAGACAGTGCTCAGCAAGAATGGCCCCAGGCAAAGGATTCACCCATTGCAATAACCACTAGGGTTTTCTCTGCAAATAGCACTCAAAATACAAAGTAAGCCCATATTTGCTGGGAGATGTCTCAGCAGTAATGCTGCATTAAGGATAATGATTTTGTGTCAGAATCTGCAGCCCTGGATTGGTGATTAGCGTCTGCCTTACTAAGCAATATATGGCTACTGCTACAGTCTCCATTTTGCTATTACAAGGGGAATTTCCAACACTTATAAATAGATATTATTTAGTAGATACATGCCTCCAAGGGTAATCAGCTTTAAATTTAAAATGTTATATTACAAAGAATCTTCAAAGGAGAAAGCCTTTGAAATTGAAGATGTTCCCAAGCCATTCTTACCTTCCAAAGTAATTATCTCCCTAACAGAGATAATATTCACAGCTGAGTACGTTTTTTGGAGATATAGCCTCCCACAAGTAAGAGATTATTCTCTCCCCTGAAGAGTCAGTTCCCCCTGCTCCCTTCAACCTCAATGCTCTAAGCTTTTCTCACATTTGGAAAAAAATATACAGAAAAGCAGGTGCCACAAAGACTTACTATAGAGGTTTTGTTTTTCATAGTCTCCTTAACTTCTTAGTGAAGTGTCTTCCACAGCTTCACATTCATCACTCATACAAGTATTTTTATAAAGGTAAACCATATCTGCAATAGGCAATAACATCTCTTCATAAGTTTTAAGAAGTTAAAAATTTAAAAAATACCACAGGTGAATATTAATTTTTAATTAAAAAGTTCTTATCACATTATCCTAGTATCTTCAATAACCAAAGGGGAAGAAAACAAAGCAGGTATTTATCTGTCAGCTAATTGATTATTCTTTTCTATTCAGATAAGAAAACAGCAAATCATTATGAATATGTCTGTTCAAGGCTGTTTTTTTCTTAATAACAGCTCTATTAAACTCCTGTTGTATATGATTTGTTGCATCATTGTTCCTGGGTAGTAATCTAAGTGAGCTTTTAATATATTTGACAGAGGAATCTTGTGAAAAACAAGTATTTACACTCAGATTGTATACTTAGATCCCACAAGTGAGGTGGAATTGATTAATAACCCTATTAAGAAACAAATGGTTGTATAGTTTTAAGTATATGTGTTGTCTTTAAAAATAGAAAGCTATTGCTTGAATTTATTAACCATTATTTCTAAGTTGTGTGCATTACATCAGGTTCTGATTCCAGTTTATTCAGTCATTCAAGATGCAGAGGTGGGTTTTTCCCTGCCATATGTAACTGTATACGCTTTATATATAAAAGCTTTCATTTTCCTCTTTTCCCGTTTCAGTATTTTCAAGTCACAACCAACCTGTTCAAATCCCTTTCAGATGTGCCGCTTTTGATAAAATGCTAATTCTCAGTAAAAGCAGGAAGAGGTATTTCTATCCTCCACTGCCCCAGAAAGGCAGCCTACCTCCTAACATCAAGCACCTGCTGCCTTTCACTGCCCACAATTCAAAGAAGAGCATTAAAGGCTGTCAGTGCTGAGTTCAGGAAGTTTTTCAACATCTCTGAGGCCTGGTGGGCTACCATGACAGAAACATTAAGGCATTTTGGAAATATTCAGCACTACTAAACCAGACTTGCAGCAGGATATTACTATGGGTAAAAAAAAAAGTATTTGGCTTTAAGCAAGAGGGGAAAACAGCATTCAGCTACTGCTACAGAGCTTGGGCTCTGTGCATGTGTGCAGGGTGCTGGCTGGGCATCCCCAGGGTCCTGACAAGGATGAGCTGGGGAAAGCAGCAGAAGCAGTTTTCTGTACATCTCTGGACACAGATAGTGGGTTTAGAGATCCCATGCCCTGACTCTCCAAGTGAAACTGGAATAGGTAGCATTGCTAAGGGCTTCCTTTTCAGTGTGGCCCCAATATAACCACATCTGTCACAATGACCACTTAGTCACTTTTTAACTGCTTTTTTCATCTGCGTACCTCAACACTTCGGAAAAGATTGATTCCCATATACGAGCACTGTTGAAGCAATATCCCTTGCTTATTAAAAGAACAACTTTGATACACAATGTTGAACAGGTACTATCCGAGAAGACAATCACAGTTTGACATGTGCAATCCTGTTTATTGCAGCAGTTTAGAAATGAGAATGAGATCTGGAGCATAAGAATCTCCTTTTGTGTGCCTAGTTCTGGTGAGCTGTTGAATCCCGTGTTTTGCCATACATGAACATTAATTGAAGCTCCAGTACCCTGACCTTTTTGTGTTTTGATCAAAAAAGGTAGCAGCAAAAGTGATGCCATTTTAAAAAACTCTGCTGATCCCAGCATGACAGCCCCTTTGCGAAGCCCATCTTCTCTGGGAAGCTGAGCAGAGCAGCCCTCACTTGCCAGGATCTTCTGGGAACTGTCACCCTCTTCTTTCCCTGCCTGTCCACTTGACAGAGCCAGCACAGAGCCACTCCAGATGGCACACCTGCAAAGGAAACTTTCTGTTGTGTCAGTGGCAGAGAGGAAAAGTAGAGAAAACATCCTTTGTGTTAAGAGAAAGCTAAGGGAGAAGAGAAATTATTTTTAGCAGGCAATAATTTGGACACCGACATGAGAACCTCTTGTTGCAAGATATGCAGTAACATGAATAGTACTGTTTGTTCCTTATCAGGCTTCACATTGTTTAATATCTGCATTTAAAAATAACATTTTTCCAGCTTGTTTACTCAGTTCTTTCTTCCCAATTTTATCGATTATTAATTACAATTGAAAGCAATAAAAGCCATAGGGGAGGACCAACTATATAAAGAACAATTTTTTTGGTGACTTCTTCAGCAGTGTACTGGTGTGCAGGTAGATTGAGTTATATCTAAGATGAAAACTTTGAAGAAAGAAGGAAAGATTATTTTCTGCAAGAAAGTGAAGACTCCAGGAAAAAAAGAAAAAAATACCCAGAAAAAGACTTCTGGGTAGATAAGATACAGTTATAGAAATACTAGCCTAACAATTGCCGAAGTACGTAGTTTCTCACAATCTGTGTGGCTGCTAACACCTGGGGGTTTTTTCCACTTTTGAAGCAGGAGTGACTCATACCCTCTAGGAAGAGATGATGTTTGTGTTCACAGTGTTTGTATGTACCCTGCATGAGATAAACAAGATAAAATAAGCCTTTTATTCTTCTGAATAGACGGAGAGAAAGATACATGCTGTATTAGTCACTGTTCCAAAATAACCTGATTGTTTTGACTGTCACAGTGTAACTATAATAACTATAATAGTCAAATATGGGTTCATAAGAAAGGAAAAAGAATAAAATCAAAGATATGATGACACTGCAACTAATACATTTCACAGGGACTAAGTATAAGACATTCCAGGATCTAAACAAGATTGTGGAGAGAAGGAAGCAGGAGCACCCAACCAGCAGCACCTAACCAGCAGGAGGGTTATGTCTCAAAATTGGATTATCTGCTGCTTTCTTCTAAAGCCCTAGCTGACAGAAGCCAGAAACGTAGCTAGTAGTCTGGGCAGCCAGACTGGACTTGTAACAAGCAGCACTCTCTCAAGGATGAGCTTACCATGAGTGAAATACAAATCTGGTTTTGATCTTACAGTACTGGTTTTATTCTGTCACCAATACTGTCGTGTTGGCAATAGCATTGACAGATTTTCCTCAGAATGGCTGAGAGCAACAGAGCCTGTTTAATGTTTATGCATCACACATGATCTATCTATGGATAGTGATGTCTAATGTATTGACAATTTTTTTAATGCTGTGTTGTGGCACAGAAATAAGAAGGCACAGAATTCACAAAATGGTTTGGGTTGGAAAGGACCTTGATACGAAACCTAGTCCAATCTCACCCTGCAATGAGCAGGGATGTCTTCAACTAGACCACATTGCTCAGAGCCCCAACCAACCTAACCTTGAATGTTTCCACTTCTGGAGCTCATCCAGGTCCTGCTGGATGGTAGGAACAGCTGTGACTTTGTTTGGGATAGCTTTTACTTAGGTGAGGAGTTTTGATTTGCTCACTGTTTCAGAAGACATCTCCATGTTACACTATCTTTGCCCAAACAAGAGCAGTTTTCCTCTTCATTGGGAAATCTGCTCTATACTACAAGCTTAAGAACATGCATTTTTCTACCCCCATTTTAACAACAGATGAGGATTGTGCTACAAAACCATTTTAAAGATTTTTTCTATGGTGTGAATTTGCAGTGCTCTCATGACATGGTAACTGAGCAGGAGCTCATGCTTCTACATGGACAATCAATTAAATCAATTAATCAATACTTCTAGGCTACAAACACTGAACTTGTTTTTTGAACTGCATATAATGCTATGTCCTAAGCAATTCATGCCTTTCAATGTATTTTAAAATTAAAAAACCCCAGCCAGCCAAGATAGTGACATTTCATTCTTTCTTTTCTCTTTTTGTTTGTAGAGACAATACTGAAAGTGACATCCAACTGTAGAAAGGAAGTGTGTAGCAAACCCAGAGCATGAATCTTTATCTCCCAAGTGCCACACTAGTGCTTTGTTTTTATATTGCTTTTCTTGTGGATTAGACAACTTACATTTTGAATCATTATTTGATAGACAAATTTATTCTATTCGTTTATATTATAGTTGAAGCTAGACAAGGAAGAAAAAAGGATGTATTCAAAATCTTTCCCTGGCCTTTCTGGCCAACAAAGACTCATTAGAGAATTGTCTGTTACTGTAAGTAGACTTAATAAAACCAGTTTCCATATCAAGCAATTTCTTCTACCAATGTATTTAATATGCCATACAATAGTTCAAGCATATCTAGAATGTCAAGTTTCATTGTTATCATTGTAATCTTACACCATGATGCTTGCATTGTCTTCACAAGTTAAGAAAGCAGCAGGTAACCTACAGCTAAATGTTTTTTCAACAAGCCTAAAATATTTAAGGATTTTGATCACAAACTGTGAGAGGACCCATCATATGCAGCCGTTAAGTACCCTCATTAGCTGGAAATCTTGTGCAGAACTGCTCCAAACTGTCGTCTTTGCAAAACTAAGCTGTCACAGGGTGGACAATTAAATCTGCCATTCAGGTAGGGTATGGTGCCAGGCTTGTGCTTCAGATGCTGTAGGACAATGCAGTGGTAAATGTTTTGGACAGCTGTAGGAGAATGCTATGAGTATAGAGGCTGCCAGATGAAAGAGGCAGAAATTAGAGAGGATGACTTACCTTTCAGGTCATGAGTTGAAAGCAGCAAACATCTGAGGCACCAGTTAACAGGACAGCACAAGTAAAAGATTTTGAAGGTGCATGTTGGTCAGAAGATGCATAGCCAAAGGAGGTCAGTGTCTAACAAGAGTGTTGCATGGATTTTTTCATTGCCAGCTACAATGCGTGCTCCAAATAGGATTATATAAATTGTGACCACTCAAGGTCCTGTGGTGTACAGGGCAGCGCTTGGCATTGATTTTTGCTGTTCCCAGTGCTTCCTCACAAAACCAGCAACTGTATTGCTGAGGATCACTTGGAGGGGCCCAAGGGTGAAATGAAAGTTTGTGGGTTTCTAATGGATATTGCCCACGAGGGGAGATGGGACATGTGCAGAGGCCATCTAAGGGCCCAGTGACAGCAGGTGGTGAAAGCACCATTCCTTTCTGCACTGATCCTTGGGATACCGTCCCACTTGGCCACACCAGACTCTGTGCCACCACCTGGCCAGCCTTCTGACATCTGTTTTGCAGTACTCCTGAAGGAATAACTCATAATGAAAGTCTCAGTGCCATTTCAGGAAGTAACTTTATCTTTGGGCAGCATTTGTCTGATATCTGACTTCCAGTTCGCCTCATAAAAAGGCACACATAAATAATCCCCATCTTCAGACTAAGTCCATAAAGGGTGGTAGGTAAAATGTATTCTATGTAGGTAAAATACATTCACATACAAAATTTAAACCTTACTTGAACGTCACTTTGGGGTCTTTCAGATAAAATTGTTCCAGGCAGACAAATGTTTACAGGACAGACTAAGACTGAAGGGAAGAAAAAGGGGGTTCCTCACCAAAATTTGTACATAGCAAAGCATGCTGTCTGCATACAATAAGCAAATCAGGGTAGAGAAGGAGGAACCAACAAGTGAAACTGGAAACCTATCTTTCACTATGATGCCATTACTCTCTTGAAGTTAATTCAGTATTATGCCAGACTTCTACAGTGTATAATGATTTAAGCCCCAGATCATGAGATGTCAAAGGTACGTGTCCGTAATGCCCTCACTGAATAGAACAGGTGGTCTCCCAAAACAAAAACCTTTGGGTGGGAAAACTTGGTCTAACTGAATCATCTTAATTGGTTAGGTAATGAAACCCTTTTTATCTGCTCAAAACACAAGATGGAATTTCATTCATGTTATATTTCATTTAGCAGAATTAGTAAACTCCTTCTTAAACCTGTATTACGTTAATCAAAAAAAAATAAAATAGACAAATCCTCAGGGAAAGATTCAGTCGAAGGTTCTGAAGCCTGATGTGTTTCAAAATATAAGCTGATTATTAAAAGGAGATGACTGGAACATTAAAAGGCAGAATACATGTACTGCTGTAACTGTCAAATGCTGCAATTCTCCTCCATCTCCCTTCTTTTTGATTTGCAACACCTGATGCTTCTCCTAAGGCCCTTCAATGGCAACAGGCCTCTCAAGAGCACCAGAACCTTTCCTGCACCTCAACTCCCTCCCAACTCCTGTTTCTAACATTCCTCAGCACCCCTTTTTTTGCCAAATATCATCCTTTCACAGGCATTTTCATAATGCCAACCAGCATATAAAGGAAAGCTAAATTTTCTTTTGCAGTGTGTGGAGATTCAGTCACCTCCCCAAATCATCCAGGTGTGATCAGCAGTGCTGTTCCTAGTGTTAACCCCTTTTCTATTGGTAAAATTGGGAATTTTACCAATCCCTGGCCTTTCTGATAAAACACTCAGGGTGCAAAACCTTTCTGATATTATAGACTTCGGCTATACACTTAAGAGGTTGATCTGCAGCTCCCATGAGTAAAGTTTCCTTTTTTCTCATTGAAGAACATTGCTAATTGTTGTAAATATCTCTGCCTGAGCTTTATGTACAAGAATAAGTTCCCTACAGAGGAAATTTTGAGCCCAGAGGAATTGGGGACTTTGCTGATACAAGATGGACTCCTGATACAGAGCTCTGTGGCTTGCAATGGCTCAGTTGTTTATTCAGAAGCAGCTTCCAAGTCTCTGATTACTTTGAAGTCATTGGCAACTATGATGAAACACAATTAGAGAATATGAAATATTCAGGTTTTTTATTTCCTTCAGGATTTTTTTTTTTCACTAAACCCAGCAGTGACCCAGATTCCTCATCAGATTTAGGTTTGCTTCTGTTGGCTGAAATAAAAATTGCAGCTGTCTGGTGCAGATCATGAGCCCTTTGCACTGATCCCAGATGTCTAAATAAATTCTGACACCTTTCAGGAGCACCTTGGCCAATTGTGGGCAGGGTAAGTGTGCCAGTTATGTTCTCTGTTTCTGCTCAGTATATAGAGAAGAGACAGTGATATTAAAATTAGTTTCCATTAATTCATCCTGAATTGAAGTTTGCATATTCCCCAGGCTTCCCTACATTTATATCTACAGATGGTACATGTTTGTTGTGCTGTTGCAAGATATAAATAATATTTTTATCTCCTCGTCTTAAGAAAATGTACAAAGAAATATTGGACAAAAGTGTGCTACTTGTTTATGCTGGATAAAGATTTCAATAGAGCATTTGAAGATTATGCTTTGTTTTTCTGTTTTTAATAAGGTGACAAAGTGTCACTGATTTAAAAATATAACAAGGACAGATATTCTCATATTCTGTATCAAATTCTGATATATAACTTTACCCCCTTAATCTTGGAGGATGTACTTCAACTGTGTGGCTCCAATTGTTCTTTTCCAATGTGCCTTCCTTCAGGGTAAAGGAAAAAGGGAGTGAGTTTCTTCAAGCTTCAAAAACCTTGACAGTGATAAAGACTCACTTTAATAAGCAGAGTTTTCCAAGCTCTAAGATGTTAGACAAACTGCACTGAGAAAAACATCTCATATAAGCAAGACATTATAATTCTAAAGAATTAAGCAAAAGAGGAAAGCAATGAGGGAATAAAAAACCAAAAGTGTCTGACTACCAAAAGCAAGTATGAAAGTACCCTCTTTCTTCCTCCTCTATTAATAAAAGACCAATCAAATAAACACACATAGCTAAATTTTCTTGTTCCAGCAAAGGTATGTGTAGAATGAAAATCACTGAAATAGGCATTTAGCCGTGAGAGCAAGGACTGAAAGGATGGTCAATTACTTCTCATCTGTCACAGCATCCTCCACTCCATGACAAGGGCAATCCAGGTTGAACACTGTGCCTTGGCAATTCTTCTGTCCAGCCTCAGCTGGTGAGCCGCCCTCCTGAGAAAAAAAGTAGATACATCTTTTTCCCTAGCCTCGGTTACGGAAAGCTGTAAATAGCTCCTAAGGGTGAAATTAAGGTTGAAGGAGGTAAATAGTGCCACACGTAGTGTATTGATATTTGTGGTGCCATCTGTAGGGCTCATTTCAAACTTGTGCTTTATGGCAGCACTGGAACCAGTTGCAATTAAGTAGTGAATCAAGGACACTGAGGCTATAGCTTGCAGGTTACTATGCAATATATTCATAAACAGATATTGCTAATGCTTTACTAGGCTTTCTGTTAGAGTTTTCATTCTGTTTGAAACTTTGCTACAATATAAACCCATCATTCCAAACCCCATTTCTGGTGAATACAAAGAAGAATTCCTTGCTTTCCCCCTTTTCAAATATTTTGCATTGCCTCCCAGTCTCTTCTTGGTTAAATGAATCCTTTTTTTTTTTTGGCTCCTTCCTCACACAATTTCTAGACCTCTAACAGTAATTGCTGCCTGGACCTCTCTAAATTCTTTGCAACTTACCCACATATTTCCAGAAACAGGATCATTGTGCAGGACTGCAACCAAAGATTTGCAAGTGTGTCACGCAATGGGAGGACTGTGTGGCATGCCTCCCCAGCCGTGTTGTAGCTTTCATGTTTTAGTAGATGTCATTTTTCAAACTATTGTTCTTTTTTTTTTTTTTTTGCATGGTGGTGTTAATTGTTTGATGTTCCTTGTGTTCTGGATACACTTCATCACACAAATGTAGCACAGTAAGTTGTTCCATTTCATAAGCCTGTGCTTTTAATTGCTCCTATTTTCAGATATGGAAATTATTGCTTTCCCTTCACTCATTCCATCCTACTTTTTCAGTTGATTCAGTCCAATTTTGTTGTTTTTTATCTGGAAGGTAAGGCAGAGGAAAGGAAGCACCTTGCACAATTTTCACTGATATTTTCAATAGTTTAATAGGGAAAAAAAAGGTCCTCTTTCATATCTTTGTCTTCTCACATTAGGCCAACAAGTGACAAATGCTAAAGAATTCCCCACCCAGGGTAATCCTGGTGGGTATTGAGGACAAGGAAGAGGCACATACACAATGTCTGTGGTGACATTCCACCGAGAAACATTGGAGATCACATCTGGGGTTTCCATAGGATCTTTATACTGCAGAAGTCCCATCCCACCAGTGGTATTGCCTGTCCTTCCCTATATGGTCCTTTGTGAAGGGCCCCGGTCCTATGCCCTCCCTGGGGCTGTGCCTGGGCACTGCCTCAGGGGTGAAGACTGGCAGGGATGGGGAGCACAATAATACTTATGCACTTGAGGTGGCCAGACCCCATTTTTGTGCTCAAGCCAGTTACCCAACCTAGTTAGGTCTGTTGCAAAGGTGCAGCTGCAGGTCCCTTTAGTGTTTGCTAACTTACTTGCTGCTGCACTACTGACTTACCATTCAACCTCCCTGATCATCATGACTAAGGAGCTGAGCAGCTGTAACCTGAATCCTGGTTTTGGAAGGATAATATCCATCCACAGCAAAACCTCTTGCAGGTAAAGGTGTGGCTTTATAAAGTCAGCTTGCTACCCTCTGCTAGCCATTGTAGGTAGTGTCCTACAATGTGATGGTACCAGATAGCTCTCTGCTTTGTTCTTAAATCAATTTAAAGGTTCAATCAATTCCCCTAAAAGTGGACTATTGCAGGACACGCTTTTCCTTGCATTGCAGGTGATTAAAATAGCCCAGAGTGACTTGCTGTAACAGTGCACTTAGCAGCCATCAGGCATTTAAAATCCCAGAAATAGGTAAAGGGTTGTTATAACCCCCATCTTCCGCCAATAACTGTCACTCCCATTAAGTTCTATGATAGTAATGTAATTTCCATAAAGGACACTGTTAACTCAGCAAACATGAAGAGAAAAGTACAACAAATCTAAGCTGAAAAGACAAAAGTGTCAGGACATACAGGGCTTCCAGAGTGGAAAATCAGATGTATATACTTACATATACTTCGTGTTTGTACTGTGAATTCCAAACACGTGCAGCAAGGTGAGTCCTAAATGGATTTGTCTTACTAAACACATTTTGGAACATTTTGCTTGAGTTGTTTGGAAAGTAACTCCATTTGTGAATAAGAGACTTGTCCTGAAACTTTCAAGATCTCACATGTTGGCTACCATAAAATATTATTCATCTGTGAAGCTGTTTTTTATTAACTATTACTATATTTGCCAGGATTCTTTCTCCTTTTAAAATTAAAAGAGCAGACCTCAACCAGCCTGACCAAAGTATTTGATCTGAAACAGGAAATAATGGTTAAAATTAGCTTGACCTTTTAATGAAAAAACCTTTTGCAACTGGGGGAACATTGAAAATAAGGTTAGTTTGAAAAAGCCTGGTGGTTCAGAGATGTTTTACTGTTTTATTTTTTGTTATGATTTCTTTTGCACACTTTTGGAGTGCCTTGTCCAACTGTTGCCCCATAGCAGTTGCCAAGTAAGATGTGTGAGAGTCTCTGCTCATTTCCCATAATTTCAATAATAATAGCTAGAGATGAACTCTAATTCTACACTGTAACCTACAAGGCATTTATGTCAGATTTGTTGACTTTTACATCTTGGGATGATGAATGCTATGGACTCTCTCAATGTGAGATAAATTTTGTTGTCACTTCATATAACACTGTCTTCCCTCCACTAATGACAGTTCACCTGCTGAAGCCTTTCTTGGATAAATAAACATATGGTTTATCTGCTTGTTGTATTTTGCTGGTTCCCTAATGCTTTGTGCCTCCTGTGTTTTTGATTTTTCCTATTTTCTTCCTCCCTTCCTGCCACTTATCTATATCTATATCTCATATCTGTAATAAGTATTTTTATCTTTTTTTTTAGCCTAGAAAGGTCATTTAAGCTCTCCTGTCTTAAAAACACAGATTAGAGAACTTTGCCTCATGATGTTTCATTTAGCCCTAACTAGTTTTTTCTTGACCTACTGGGTTTAGGTTACTTTAGAAGGTCACCTACTGTTGATGCTTATTTTCCACCACTTGTAATTTTTTGTATCTTGTTATCTCTTTAAAAGCCTAATTGTTCTTTCTGTTAATCCTGCATTATTTCCAGTTTGAGCTTTGCTGACTTCAGCTTCAAACTTCTTGTATCTTGCCCCTCTCTGCTACAATGTGTTACCATCAGCTTTCTGTTAGACACGTCTGCAGAGTGCAATTAAATCATCTCTTACCCTTTCCCACACAAGCTAAATCAATTAAGCATCTGTCAGAGGTTAAAAAAAATACATTTTTTTGGCATTTCTGAAAAGTAAGGTCTTGTAACTCCAATGCAGGTGAGGGAAGTTATGGATACATAAGACTGCATAAGAGAGACATGCCTTGGTGCGTGACTTTCTGTATTACTCTGTCACATGTGGAACAGCATCAGTGTCCTACATTTTAGTATCCTTCTGCCAAAGGCTTCTTTTTTCATCAAGACTGTATTAAAGATGATAGGCAGAGAGAAAGTATCACCTTAAAATGCCTGATGTTAATATTCTGAAAGTCTGAGTTAGGAGTTGTTTTTAATATAATGAGACCATCAGCCACTAGAGGCCCTTCATGTCTAGGAGAATGCCTGAGTCAAGGGGCCATAGAATATCCCTCTGGTTTGATTTAGTGCACCCAGAGAGGAAATATCAAACCACCTAACCGAGAAGCAACATTCAGAGTGTCTATGTTAGGTGCTTCTGAGAGGATTTGGTCTCTCCTCAGTTGCTGTGTTATTCAAAAAACACCCTTGATATTAAAGTCTCTTCATTCAGGCACAAATTTTCATTCCCTCCTCTTCATCTTGTTTTCTCATTTGCTTACATTGATGCTGATCTTTTACAGTGTTTCTGGTGTTAGTGCTCAAGGCAACTTATCTGAACAGCAGAAGGGGACCCAGGGACCCAGGTGGGAGAAGCAGCAGCAGGGTACACAGGCACACTGTATTATGCTCCTGCCCAGTTCAAATAGACAAAGCAAATTAGGTGGAATCTGCCACAAAGTGGGGACTCGCATGTGAATATTTATCATGAGTGCTTAGATGGAAGCCTAAGTTGTTTGACAACACTTCACATTACATTCTTGTAAAAGGGTGTTCACATTGTATTACAATTATTTATGTTACTGCTGTGCCAGAGTTTCGATTGGAATTACAGTGCTGGTGGTGTGCTGGATGTTTTTTAAACAATAACACATATTGTCAACATATGATGTTGGTCTCTCAACTCTAGGGGGCAGTGCTTGAGATGGACTTATACTGAGAAAAGTGGCTGCCAGAAGAAAAACTATGCTTTTCCTTGTAAATAGACTAGGATATTCTTAAAATCTACTTCTTGAATACCAGGAGTGATGCCTGGCCACTTGTGCTGCCATGGCTCACCTCCTCTTTCACAACACACACAAGTGACGATGAAGAAAACCAAGTGTTTCTCAGGTGTTGGGTTTTTTTTGTTTTTTGTTTTTTTTTTTTTTTCACTGCGTGTTGTCTCTATAGCAATAAGTTATCACTATTGTGGTCATTAGCATAATGACACAGAACACAGAAATTAAAAGAGGATCCCACCTGGAGACCAAATTACTTGTAAAGATTGCAGTTAAGCAAAAGAGAAGTCCTTTCAAATGAGTCACACTTTGCCCAGGATCCAAACAGCCCTTTGAAATAGCCCAGCAAAACTTTGAAAGTCTGATACGCTCTGAAGAGCCCTTTAGCTACTCAGGCTGACAATAAGAAGTTGTTATTGGGAATGTTGTAACATATAAAGGATGAAGTCACTTCTCACTGTGCTAACACCACCACAAAAGAGAGCAAAGTTGTGTGAAAGAAGGACACTAAGCTTCAGCAAGACAAGAAACACATAACTCAAAAGTTGTAATAAATCAACAATCCTGTTTGGGGTGGACAGATCATGAGCTGTAATTAATATGGAGCGCCTGTTAGAGATTACCAGCTTTAGAGCCTTATAACATAACAAACAAACAAATTGTTCTGTGATGGAGCTGTGCCCAACTTTGTGTTTTTCTTTGCTCTATATTCCTTCTTTATACTTTTCAAAAGAATATATTTTATTTTTTGTACTTGGCTGTTAATGTGACACATGGCTCATTAGTAAGGAAGGTAAAATAATTCCTATTTTTGCAGGATGAAGTGGTGGGAAAAAAACAGAAGCAGCGGAATGGACTGTAATTTACCCAAAAATACTCTGCTGAGCAGAAAGTAGATTTCAAGAGATAAGGCATAACTGGGGAGGGGTGGGGAGGAGGAGGGGGGAAAGGTTGAAAAGAGGCTTGTGCTATTTTAAATTTCCTAATGATAAAAGAAGTGGAAAAAATGCATGGCAGAGCATTTTTATTTCACTGCAATATACATTTTTGAAGTACAGATCTTCCTTTATCATTCTTTTCCCTTTCCTTTGTTATCATTCCCCTTACATATTTCGTGAAGGCAGAGGGAAAATACTTGTAAAATGCTTGAACTGCTCTCCAGTGTTTCTCACAGATGAGCAAGACAGGGCATAGCTGGAGGGAGGATGTGAAAGACCTGAAGGACTACAAGCACCTTTGCCTCAGCCTTGGCAGATGACACAAAGCCCATGGGCACTCACTACAGCCCCTGTGGAACATTGGCTTTAATGACCAGAAGTAGCACAACCTGTGTGTGAGGCACATCACAAGCTGAGAAATTTTGGTGCCTGGACGCAAACTAGTGGACACCCGGAGAGGTCCTGGGGTTCTGCAATGAAGGCAGGGGCAGATCTGGCCTTTACTCTTTGCTTTGTCTAGTTGTGACCTTCTGAGGGACATTTTCCTGGAAAATCAAGTAAATGTGTCCTGATGAAAATTCAGGCTCCAAGGCAATGGAGTGGACAATTTCATTCTTCCTGTCTCATGATAAAAAACATCTCTGCTTTGCGTCTAATGGGATTTTCCACTGCAGGGAGAAACTGTCCTGTGAAAGGAAGCCCAAGCTAATTTTTTTCAGTCCTTTCCATCTAGATCATTATGGCCTTGTCCTGAGTGTGTATGTGTAAGTCCAGCCTAGGGAAGAGTAAGCATGAGTTAAGGGTGTTTGAGGTCTTGGGTGAACCTCTTTTTTCCTTAGGACTATGCTTTTTCAACACAAGTAGAGGTGTGGAAAGAAATAGTTCAGGTAGGCCAAACGTAGTAGCAGCCAAAGAAGCACATCAGTGTCGGGCAGAAGAACAGGAAAAACTACAGATCTTGCCCTGACAAGACATCCTAGAACAGAGGTGACCATGTAACACTTTAGCACAAAACAGTTGTTATGTGGCCATCATAGACAACAGGAGAGGCCAAACTCATCTCTGAGAAGACAAATCACAGAACCACAGAATCACAGAATCTTAGTGGTTAGAAGGGACCTTTGAGATCATCGAGTCCAACCACATTAAAAAAAAATAAATTAAAAACCAAACCAAAACAAAAACAAACAAACAAACTCAAAAAAACCCCCGCCCAAACAAACACAAAAACACACCCACAAGCCAAAACAAAACAAAACAAAAACAAAAACAAAACCATAAAACCTGGAAAAAACACACACAAAAAAAGCACCCACCAACTAAACCCCACACCCACAACCCCACACCCACACCCCACCACAAACCAATAATCTTGGGCACTAGAGCATGCCCTGAAGAGCCATGTCTACATGTTTCTTTAACACCTCCAGGGATGGTGACACCGCCACCTCCCTGGGCAGGCTGTTCCAGTGCCTGACCACTCTCTCAGTAAAGTAATTCCTCCTAATATCTAATCTAAATCTCCCTTGCCTCAGCTTCAGACCATTCCCTCTGGTCCTGTCGTTATTCCCTTGGGACAAGAGGCCAACCCCCAAATCTGAATGGAGATCCAGTGTTTTCATGGACTTTAATTTTTCCAGATCAGTTTGTACAAATACATATCTACAGGAATCTACAATATCATACTGCACCAGAAAACATAAATATGTGCCAAGGAGCCCAAATGATAATATTAAGGATGTCTCTGCAATGTAATTCAATCGCCTTGTGTAGCTGCATTTATGATAATCTTCTCAATTTCAGATTGCATGTGTTTTTTCCACTCTCTTTGCATATGATAGACATAGGCAGCACTCAGCTAATGAGCTTCCATTTAATATTTATTGCCCACAATTCAGAGTCCGCTCTGAAGACAGTATTATTAATTTTCTCCCTGGTTTTCAATAGTTCTTCCCAATATATTATCTGTACCTGAGACACTTTTTTTTTTTTAAAATAAGAAAGAAAATTGTTGGTAGAGTTGAGTCATTCCCATTTTGTAGTTGGTAGCAAAAGTATTTAACTAAGAGAACACTCACCTTTTTTTTTTTTTTTTTTTGTGTATGCCTAATTGCATATTTTTTAGATGTATATTAAAGAAAAATAGTACTATTCAGTATAACTCAGAGTCCTGTTCTTGAAGCTAGGCAGTTTCCTCTGGATTCAGTGCTGCTGCTAAGCAGATCCTATATATTCATGAGCTTAATGGATAGCCCTATTATTAGATAACATTCAGTTTTGACAAAATCAAGGTGTCACTAGGGGACACTGGATTTTTAATTAAGATTTCAACAGGAAAGAGTAATATTATTTTGATATATTTTCTGCCCACAGAAAAGGAAAACTTTAGCACAATTCCACAAAAATTAGAAGCTCCTGAAAACTGTCTTAGAGTGGTGGGTGTCTGGCAGTGCTGGGGTAAGCTATCAGTACCATTTACTCCAAACACAGGGCTTGCTGTGAAACAGAGTGAGAATGGCTTCTTCACTTCCCTCATTTTTTATTTTCTTTTTGATATTTTAATGGTCTGATCATAATAAATTGATTACTCTTTTATCATATCTTGCCAGACCTTTTCTGGGTATTTTGTGCTTTAGACTTGATGCCTTTTGTTAAATCCATGGCTGTTTGGAAGGAAGGAATAGAAAGGCTTTTACTTACAAGCTCCCAGTCTTTATCTCCTGAAATTGCTACAGCTGCAATAACTGAACTTTGGTAACTCATGTCAGGCACTTAAACTTATGTTGCTGTCTGACCTTTAATGTATTTGTTTTTAAAGAAATTTTAATTAGTTTAATATGTTTCCCCCCAGTCCTCAAACGTATACAAGTTCAAAATTACTGAGAATGGCTTGATACACAACTGTATTCCTGCATTCAGTAACAGTAACATTATGCCTTATCTTTGTTGATAAAACTATCATTTTAATTGAACAGTATTTTAAGAAACAGATTTAATGACTAGTAAAAAAAAAGTAGGACAAAGTCCCTAATGATCAACGATACCTGTTAAGTAAATGAAGTTGTATTTGTTGTTGCCAGGATACAAGGTAGAAAAAAAAAACAACAACAAAAAAAAAAACAGCTGGTGTTTTGAAAAATAAAAGGAGTTAGTTTTAATGAATATATGAATCTTTTTAGGTTATTTTTTAGCTGTCAAAGTATTTTTGGCTTGCTAAAATTATAGATTCTGGAGTGCTTGTATCTTCATTTTGTGAGCAATTTCCTTGTCTTAAATGAAAAATTCTCAATCTGTGTAAGGAAAAAATGGGATTATGAACATGGAAGAGAGTTGATAATCTCTACCTTTCAATTTTTTTTTATGTTTGTAGACCACCTTAGCATTGTTTAATGGATTGACAGGGTTTTTGCTTAAGCTTTTTTAAAGATGCTCTTTTACAAATGAAGTGGTTAAGATATAATTCAGGTTGAAAATCATAAATTAAGAGTTTTCTTGTTAAGTTAATTTTGAGCTAGAATGTGATTTATGTGCTGTCACATGATGATTGTATTGAAGTATCTTTGCTGAATATTTCTGAGAAAATGGGATATGTAAAAATAATTTATTGTGTAAAATTATGGTAATGAAGATCAGGTACAGAAATTAAGAGAGACATTTAGGGCAGTAGTCAGAATTGTTGAACACTTTCAAGATGGACCTTTTGGTGGGTAAGACATGCTTTTCAAAACCTGAAAATTGCAAAATCACAGAATCACAGAATCACAGAATCTTAGTGGGGTCCCTTAGGTTGGAAGGGACCTTTGCGATTATCGAGTCCAACCACATTAAAAAAAAAAACAAACAACCAAAACCAAAAACCCAACACCACCTCAAAAAACCCCAACAAACCCATACCCCCCCCCCCCCCCCCCCCAAAAAAAAAAAACCCCCCAAACCCCCCCCCCCCCCACACCCCCA